>JAYESA010000004.1:360618908-360906722 GCA_036927795.1 Iris macrosiphon | reverse complement strand
AGTATACATATATATATATATATAGATACACAATATTATATATAGATACATAGATACATAAATACATAGATATATAGATATATATATATATATATATAAATACATACATATATATATATATATATATATATATATATATATATATATATATATATATATATATATATAGATAATATATAGTATACATACACATATATAGATACATATATATGTATATGATATATTTATAGATACAATATATTATATATAGATACATAGATATATAGTATACATAGATAATATATAGTATACATATATAAGATATATAGTATATAGTGTGTATATATATATATATATATATATATATATATATATATATATATATATATATATATATAGATACATAGATATATATATAAATACATATATATAATATATATTGCTGCGCTCTGCTGCTGCTGCAGCAGGCTGCTACTGCTGCAGCTGCTGCTACTGCACTGTTGCTGCTCCTGCAGCTGCTGCTACTGCTCGCTGCTGCAGCTACTGCTGCATCTGCTACTGCTGCTACAACGCCTGCAGCTGTTGCTGCCTACATGCAGTGCTCCCCCCCTCCCTTTTTCTTGAAAACACACACACACACACACACACATATATATATATATATATATATATATCCTAGTTAGAGTTATAAAACAAATGAAGAGGAACAAGGGTTACCTTGCTAATATAGGGTTGAGGGAGATGAGGGATGGTGAGTGAAGGAGGTGGGGATGTGTTTATATAGGGAATGAGGGGGTAGAGATATTTATTATGGTGCATTGGCCATTGTGCTCTTAAGTAATTCAATTTGGATTTCTCTTCTTATGAAGAGGAATCCAAATTGAATTTGACTTCCTAATTTTATTTTATTTTTATGAAGGTTACACTTAGTAATGACTAAAGTTGGCATTATGATTCAGAGCATAAAGTTCGGATGCAAATGAAGATAACATGTCATGTTTAAGTTCTTGATGCGATGCTTTTGTAAAAGAGAAATTTTAAAGGAAACAAATTTGACAATAAGTCAAATGGCGACCAATATAGTTGCAACCATGCTATAAAAAAACTTATATATAGATCTCAAGGACAAATATGGTAACTTGAAATAAAATATATTTTTGGTCCAAAGTACCAACCTCAAAAACACTATAGATATCCATTAAGATATGTTTTCTATTGAAGTTACCAAAGAGTAAGAAAATAACCTTAATAACAGTACTAAATACGTATGGAAAGAGTTTGCAAACAAGTGTATAGTTTGATAGAGGAATCTAAAATCATCAATCTTGAACAAAGGGATAGAAGTGAATTTTAGATGAAAGAAACAAAATTAGCAAAATCTATATATGGTATACTGTTTCATAAACTTATTTCAGAATTAATATTAATAGTTATTTATTTAGGATCAATATCATTAGTTGTTGTTTTCCATGTTCTCACTTCATACCATGATTGAAAGTAAATTCATCCAGGATCCCACGAAATTTAAATCTTCGCCCAAAATAAGCATGTTTCATATTTATGTATCTCCAAGCCAGTTCTCACTTAATGTTATGTATATTTGCAATTTCTTCGCACACACTAGTTATTTGTAGAGTAAAGCTAGGATTTACTATTTTCATGTAAAACAAATGTGATAACTATACACAGAAAAAATAGCATACAACCAAAGCAACCAAGATGCGACAAAGTGAGATCGAGTACAAGCTCATTATTACAAATGGCATTTGACAGCATGGTAAATGGAGATAACGTGATTCCAAGTGGGACTTGCTAACTTGCTAAGTACTACTTCATGGCCTTGTTAATGAGGAGTCTGTCTTGAATAAATTACAAGAAAGAACCATGTACCGCTTCTTGTCATGTAAACTGCAGATTTATGTCCCTGTCGTCCCCAATTAATAACAGTTAACATACATCGTACAGTAAAGAAGAAAAGAAAGTACAAAATATTGTTCATAGTGATGTCGAAAACTGCAAAAAGAATAGTCTAGTAGATTAATGAGCCGTAATCAGTCAAAATTTTATAATGATTCAACAGAACAAATCGCATCAAGATAAAGGGAGGAGTTCGTAGAGACTGACCTCTTGAGAGTGATGGAGATGGCGATGATGTTTCTGGATCTGTACCTGTAAGCCCCTGATTTTTTTTCAAAATATTAAAATTAGGATCTTTCGCAATTTTCTGGAATTTTCTGGGAATTTTCTGAAATTAAAATCAGGGTTTTAAATTATTACATGATTTTTAATTGATATTAAACAACATTAAAATATTATGAAAATAATATTTTTGGGTGTAAAATGAAAAACTGGACTTAGGGTAATTTTTCTGGAATTTATCGGACCCCGGACCTATTTTTAAATGCCTAAAAACTATTTTATTAATTAATTAATTAATTATACTAATTATTATTATTATTATTACTATTATTATTATTGTTATTATTATAAATCAGCCCAGCCCGTTGGGCCGAGCCCAGCCCGCTCCCTTGCGGGTCGGGTCGGGTCTGCCCAGACCCGACCCGCCGCCCACTGACCCGCTCTCCAGCCCCTCTCCGCCTGAACCGGTCCCCTCCGCATCCGGCGCCGCCGACTCCGGCCACGCGGCGTCTAGCCCGGCCGCGCGCCCCTCACCCCGCGGCCACGTCGCCCACTCCGGCCCGCCTCACCCGGCGCCTCCCCCGCTCCTCTTCCCCCATTTAAACCCCCCCCGACTTCCCCTCTCCGGCCATCCCTCCTCCGCACCGCTCTCCAGCCGCCGCCCGCGGACGCCACCGCTTCCCGCCAGCTCCGTCGCCTCGCTCGCCTCCAGCCCGCCTCAGCCCAGTCGCCGGAGACCCGCGCTCGAGCCCGACGACCCCGCTGCCCCAGAGCTGCTCCGCCCGCCTCCGGCGTCTGCCGCTCGCCGCCGACCAACCACGCAGCACCCGCCCTAGCCCCCAGCGGCCTCCCCCCACCGCGAGCCGCCGCTGTGCCGCCGTCTCCGGCCAGAACCCTAACCCTAACCCTATTTCGGTCCCTGTGTCCGACACGAGTCGGACACGTGTCGGACACGGTTCGAACCCGATTTTCGGGTCCCCTTCAGGTGCGTGTATCTTTTTGCTCGTAACTCCGTTTTTGATTCCGCAAATTGCGTTGTGAAGCCTGTATGACCCTCTCGGTGTCCGGACAAACTGTTCGGGGCATCGCGTCCTGTGGTGATCGCACACCGCGATCCAAAAACAGGAAAAACCAGACCCTATTTCACCCCGGAACTGAGTGCGCCCCGCCAAACGGGACTTGGTCGCATGCGGTCTTTACAGATACGTGCGCATCGTCGATACGGATGTGTGAGATTTCGTGGAAGCTGATTCGGGTGTGCGTGCACACCGGAATCAACGCGTATCCGCGGACATCGCCCCGTATCCGCCCTTTCTGCAATTCGCCCTAACTTCGTGTACACTCGTCAGATCGAGACGAAACTTGCGCCATCGGACTCGTAGCGATACGCTGGTCCTGTGGGTCAAGTTTGGTTCGATTCTGAGAACGTTGACGAAATCGCGTGTCGTGGGCCCCACAGGCCCCGCTCGACGGGCGATTTTGTGTTCGGCTCATCGGAATCCAAATCTGGAAGTTCCGTTGGGTTCGTATCAGCGTTCCTGACCTGTTGACACTAAGTTTGGTGAAATTGGAGACCGTTGACCCGGACACGTTTTTCGGTGCAAAGCGGGCCCACCGGCGGACCCCATTTTGGCCCGAAACTGCCGTTTTTGTCCTTGTCTCCAAATTGGACCCAAGGACAGACGTTTCTAGCTATTTGACATCTTCTGAGCATGATGGTAATGTCTATTTCAGCTTTTGGACTCATCTCTGGATTTTTCCCCAAAGAACCATATTAATCAGATCCAAACAACAGGCAAGTACCTGCACTTCAAGTTAATCTTTATATATTGTGATAATTAATTCCCTGCCATACATGTACCCTTGATGTTTACACCTAGTGTTAGAAATGTTGAATTTCATGTCTTGAATACTGGAGTTCATGTCTTGTTTTTCGTGTCGGGTGGGAGAATACTAAGGAGGCATGGAGTTTACCCTTTCCCCTGTATTGTCTAATAGCTGTTGGTACACGACTGTCCATCAGCCGAATCTCGATTATATTGTCTAATAGCCGTTTATGACGGCCGGATTAGCCTTATAAACCCCTACATGCCAACTATGTATTCTAAAAACAAACACAAGTTCACACAGATAGTTCTGGTCATGTTATATTTCTTGCTGGCTATTGTAGTTTCATTTCCTGTTTCATTATTTCTGTTTCTCATATTCCTGTTTACAGTTAACTCTGAGATGATGATGTTCTGTTATGCAGTTTCTTAACTTGATATTCAATATTTAATTGTCATAAATATTTAGTTTAACCTTGTTGTGCACTGTGTACTTTGCTCCTTTCCTGACTGGATCTGTTGATTTAGGCGATGATGAGGATCTTGCCCCTACTTATTATGGTCCCTATGAGGGGACTGATGTTACCTATGAGGAGCCAGAACCCACCCAGGAGACCCCTGCTGCAGAGTAGCTAGTAGTAGCTATCTTTCATTTATATTCTTATCTCATTTATCGGGTTTGTCCCCGACTTCATTTTGAAATCCTGTACTAAAACATTTGAATCTGTTGTCACATTTATTTCAGTTGCAATCTTGAGTTCAATTCTCATTATTATCTTGTCTATGTTATTTGTGAATGAGCTAGTTAGTAAATATGGATTGACCTAGACAGCGTACTACCGCCGACTCTGCGGCGTAGGCTGGACGTACCCACGCACTCGTGCCCGAATTTCCGGGTGCGGGTCGTGACAGTACCTGGAGGAGAGGGCCCCCCTCCTCTTGAGCCTGGCATGGACCGACGCCTCCTCTTTGGAAAGGTTCTGCATCTTTTTTTCTCTAGCAATCATCACTTCTTTTTTCTTCTAATAGGGATCAATCCCTTCTTCTCCTACTCCACCACCGCAGCCGCTTTCAGATGGAGTTCGACGGAATTTCTTCTTTCTTTTGATCATATCTCCATACAAATGATAATGAAGAGAAAAGAGACAAATAGAGAGAAGGAAACCATAATTTTAATATGGTTCCTCTATCGCTTGCTCCACCCTTTTATCTCTCAGTCCTCTCTCTCTTTCTCTTTCTCTTTCTCTTTCTCGGGTTGTCTCAACTTTTTGCCGAATCAAGAAGTCGGTTCGGGGTGTTTATAGGAAATTGACATTTAGTTATTGGTACTAAACAGTTAGTACGGACCTGAGAATAAAAGCTGGCCCACAATGCTTGGACCCTTGTGCATCAGTTAGAACACCCGAAAAGGTAGTACCAAAATCTATAACAAAGAAATAATTTTATAGATAATCCTAATTGTCAAAAAAAATAAATATGCTGGTGGAAATATTTTCCTACCCTTGTGCATACCCTTGTGCATCAGTTAGAACACCCGAAAAGGTAATACCAAAATCTAAAACAAAGAAATAATTTTATAGATAATTCTAATTGTAAATAAAATAAATATGCCGGTGGAAATAATTTTCCTATGGTAAACATAAGTTACATAACAAAAGGATAATCTTTTATCATAGAAAGAGAAGTAAAATGAAATTGGAAATGATAATGTGAACCACAGAAATATAGGTGAACTTCAGAAACCTTTGGATATTTTCAAATGCCATTGTCTTCTCAAAAAGTCCACTAGGTAAAATGGTACCATGTCACTAGTTAGGCATGCCTGCAACAAATTTTAGAAAGAAAACCAACACATCATCACTAGCACAACTAAATAATGAAAGTAACCATTTGCAAGACTAGAAGAAATGGAAGAAGAGCTTACCAGTAAAGCCATAAAATCTGGGAAGCACAGAACTCCAACACTGGTGTACGATAGCGTGCTCATAATGGTTATGTTATCAGACATGACAGAGAAACTCCAAATTCCCTAGGACAAAAGCCAAAATCGTTTTCGTGTATGTCTCTCCATGTTTGTTTCTTCTATTCCTTTCATATACATGCAACATAGCATAAAATTGTTGATATAATAAAGTGAACCCCTCGAGCTCGAGAATGACAAATATTTCAAATTCCTGTTTAGACTCATCAGAGCTAAAGATATGTCAACTATAACATTTACCGGAAAATGCTTAAGAAACCCAAGAACTTGATAATACCTAAGAAACACAGACGCTCCAAAATTCATGCATGTGCGCCTGAGTTTTTAGTTCCCAAAATTCTTCTATTCCTTTCAGTTTTAAGGTGAAAGAAAGAAGCTAAATCTGTCAAAGACCTCCTGCTGAACCATATGCAGAACCATAAGCTCCATGAGGATCTCCAGTATAACCATAAGAAGGGTATTGAGTATATTTTGGAGCATGTCAGATTTGTAAGATGCATAACCATAGTTTTTTGTTAGTCTGTGGCTTAGCAAGGACAGTCCTAGTAACTTGAACTTAAATTAAAAGTCAAAAGCATTTCATGTAAAATTTCAGAAAAATAAGATGCACCAATTGGCACAACCTACGAAAGTGGACAAAATAAGTAAAGTATATAAATAAATCTAGAACACCATTAGACATGGGAACTAAAAACAAAATTCATCTACTCGTTTCATTTCCAACTATATATAAACATAACTTTTCTTTATATGTGTTACCTTTGTTCACACAAGCTTGAGTTCATGTTAATGAAATAACAGTCTGTTGAATAACAATCTCCATTTATTGATTATGGATTAGACCCTTTGTTGCACCTTTGGACTTTGATATTCCCCTTCTTCCATCTAGGGCAATTGCTATCATCTCATATATCTTGTTGTTTCCCAACTCAGCCGGACTGTCCAGCTGGTGAACACCAAGGAAAAAAAGAAGTAATAAATGAATAAATAAAAGCTCTCAACAAAAACAAACTCAAATAGAGGGAAGTCTCGATAGCCTTACAGTGAAACCGCTCGAGATCAGACTAGTCGTCTAAATTAAACACGGACCAAAAAAAAACCCAAACAAAAATGTTCCACTTTCCTGAAAAAACCATTCGACTAAAAATTTATAAGGATTCTTGATAGGGAATGCAAACTCTATATTGCACAAGCAAAATCTTTCTGCAGCTGCTCATCATTCCCTATCTTTTTGATGTAAATCGAACAACAAAATCCCCATAGTCGAGGGTTCAGTTTCCATCAACATCAGCCTGTGGCCATATATAGTAAATTAGGTTCATGAACTCAAACCAAATGATAATAATTCCACATAAGGAAAAACATCAACTGGTAAATATTTTAGATTCTGCACTTAAATGTAGTAACAGGAGATAAAAAGCAATGGGGGAAAGAATGGTGCTACGTGCAAATGTCAGTTACTTCTTAGCATAGGAATACTATTTAGCAAACGAGGCCAAATAAAATTGAAGCATCTTCAGCACAACTGATCATGTGCCCCATGTTAAGGAGATTTAACACATGTGAGGTGTAGAAACTGTAAGTCTAATACGTAGTTGTATATTATGTTCTTGATATTTGTTAAATCTTGTAGCAGCTTTGCCAGCTGGATATTAAAAATAATAAACACAAAAGAGAGAGAGATTACCAAGTACTTTCTGAGCTGCTAACCGCCCTTATGGGATCTGGATCAAGCATCCTCTTGACGAGGTCTTTGGCATTGTCAGAAACTCGAGGCCAAGGATCTCTCTTGAAATCTACAGAACGAACAATTGTTTGTGCAATTTCCTGCTCAGTTTCTACAAAGAAACAAACATCAGATAACTAAATTTATTTCCATCAACAGCGCATATATAATACATAAAGTTTCAGATTCTTGTTATAAAAGTAAAAGTTACCTGCCCAGAATGGTGGAACACAACAAAGCAAGATGTATAGGATGACTCGTGCGCTCCAAACATCAACTTCGGAATCGTAAGTACATTTCAGGAAAGACTTTTAGTCCAAAGTAACAAAATCTTAAAAGAATCAAAGATATTCATTTAAATAGCTTTTCTACTGAAGTTAACAAAGAGTAAGAAAGAAATTGTTTAGAAACAATATGCCAATACAAGGGGAAAATAACTTCTAGGTCAACGACAATTTTTTTTAGCAAAACCTAAAGATGGTATACTAATCCATGGACTTAGTAATAACTAAAGTTGGTAGTATGAGTAAAGTTCAGATGCAAATGAAGATAAAATGTCATGTTTAAGTTCTTGATGAGATGCTTTTTATGCTTTTAAAAGAGAGATTTTAAAGGAAACAAATTTAAGAATAAATCAAATGGTAGCAACTATAGTTGCAGGCTTGCAGCCATGCTATAAAAAAAAGTAAAAAACATATATATAGATCTCAAGGACAAATATGCTAACTTGAAATGAAATAGATTTTTGGTCCAAAGTATTAACCTTAAAAACACAATAGAAATCCATTAAGATGGGTTTTCTACTAAAGTTACAAACGAGTAAGAAAATAACTTTAATAACAACACTAAATACATATAGAAAGAGTTTTAAAACAAGTGTAAAGTTTGATAGAGGAATCTAAAATCATCAATCTTGAAATTGGTTAGAGACGTTGGTACAAAGGGATAGAAGTGAATTTTAGATGAAAGACAAAAAAAATTAGCAAAAAATATATATGGTATACGGATCCATAAACTTTAGTAAGGGGTAAAGTTGGTATTATGATACAAAGGATGGAGTTTGGATTCAGATGAAGAGAACACGTCATGTTTAATTTCCTTCATGCGACACTTTGATGTAAAAGAAATTTCGAAGTAAACAAATTTAAAAATAAGTAAAAATGGAAACAATTATAGTAGGTGCTATGATATTAAAAGATGTTTATATCGACTCAAATAACGAGATATAATCAAGAACATAGAAAACCTATCTTCATTGTCTTTAATATCGGAAGTTGATTAATGAGCCCTAATCAACTTCCGATATTTTATAAATCTTACAGAACAAATCATGATTCAGTAGAAACAAATCGCATCGAGAGAAAAAGGATGAGTTAGGTAATGACTGATCTCCCGAGAGCGATGGAGATGGTGATGATGTTTCTGGATCTGGATCTGGACCTGGAGGAGGAGGGGGCCCTCCCTCCTCTTGAGCCTAGCACGGACCGATGCCTCCTCTTTGGAAAGGTTCTACAGCTTTTTTCTCTCTCGTAGTCATCGCTTCTTTTTCTTCCAAAACTCTATAGATCAAACCCTTCTTCTCCTCCACCACCACAGTCGCTTCTCCTCCAGTGGAGTTTGCAGTCGCTTCTCCCCTGGTGGAGTTTGCCGGAGCTTCTTTTCGGCCATTAATTATAGGGAGAAAAACAAGATTACGAAATAAGTGTCTAAATATTTGAAGTCCACTGAAACAAATACAAGTCCTAGCATTCCTAGAAAACTCATTTGATAAGTTAAACAGAATACCTCCGAAAAAATTCTACAATAACAGAAACCAAATATGCAGGATCTCCTCTCATTTCTTCCCCGATTACCAGAAATACAAAGTGGTAGATTTCATCCAGTGAAATTGCTACAGTAAAACCTGAGATCCCTGTGCTGTAGGAACAGAGGATTCATTCAATTCACATTGTTATTATGCTCAAGTGCTTCAGGATTTAATGGTGATTGTTTCAAATCACAAACCAAGTTTTGAGCTCCCATTTTCTTCACCTCTCTATCCTCTGGGTCATGAGAATCACCTCATCAGAACTTTTCAAGCCCTAGTTTCTCCAACAATTTAATGCCGTCAGACTCGGACAGTGAGCGCACTGATGTTTGAATTGTTGCGGATGTTGAAGCGTGGTCAAGATTTTCATTCTCCAAATATCTATCAGCTGATTGTTGTGACTCGGTGAATGACTCATGTCCAACAAAGTTTTCAGGATTCACAATGCTAATAAAGGTTCATCAGACAATGTTCCAGAGTTAGCTGTATGCTGAACATCTGATGTTTCAGTCCTTTCGGGAGCTCGTTGGTCTTCTCCATGAAGAGAATTTCCCAATCTGACTGACTGAGAATAAGAAGTAAGAAGCTCATCCATAGCACCTGAGATCTTTGATATAGGTCTCATTTCCAGTATAATTGTACGCATAATTGTCAAGCATATTCATTTAATCTGAAAGGGCAAGAAATAGTGTGTAGTAAATAATAAAATTTGAAACATGGAGTCTAGAATATCAATATAAGTAAAGAAATTGGGTATTTACACCCATAATGACAAATTCACCTCGCTTGGCTCTGATCTTCGCCGATGCAGGAACTCTAGTAGTGAAGGAATGTCTAAGCTACTTGCAGAAATAGCCTGGAAGACAAAACATGATATCACTTAATCAAGCATCCACTTTCTTTACATAAAATCTATCACTAGTATACCTCACTTCTAGAATATAAAATTATCTTGTATCATCGCTGCCGAGGAGATGAAGCTCCTCCCTGGTGGAGTTTGCCGGAGCTTCTTCTTCAAATCTAGAGGTGTAAACAGTCATATACACAATTCCTAATAAAAATATAGAGGAGAATGAGAATTATATTTAAAAAGCCAATTAGTTTATCTTGGTCGAGGAAACGAGAATACTATTATATTTAAAAAGCTCACCATCCATCCAACAAAAAGTAAACAGTCATAAAATAGAAAAAGCACCTTCAAACTTCCAAATTATTTCTGATCACCTAAAGAGCTTTTCATCAACTAAATAACAAATCTTTCTCATAGCTATTGGATTACATCAGGATGGCACTAGGTGCTTACCTCTTTAAGTTATGGATATACTTAGCCAAATCCTGGATAACGTTCTGTGGTTTAATGTGTTAGTGGGGAAGACTAGAGAAGGTTTCTATACTATCATCTAAAAGTCATCTTCTTTTACGAACAGTTGTATTAACATGATCCATAAAGTGCCCTGTAGACTGTATCTGACTAATCACTTTGTCCTTGTTATAGTAGTTCTGAAATGTATCAAAAATTGCAAGTACTTGCAGGAATAACATCTGAGCTTCTATACTCGTGAATTATATTTGTTATAGCTAGAAAGTTTTGGCATACAAGTGTTAAAGATATAAGCCCGTCTAACTTGCAAAGTTTCTTATACTCAAAAGAACATATAGGGCATGCCATAGATAGAAAACTAAAAGTAGCCTTTGCGTCTTCTACTTATCAGTATACTAAGTAAACATTTTGTGTGTGGTGTCGGACATATTTGACCCTATAACTATATTTAGACCCAACCCAAGTCATCAATGTACAATTTGATCAAGACATTGATCTACATTATATTCCAACTGTAGCTAGATGTCCGAATACATTAGCCTAGAGCATTGAAGAATTTTACCTGCTGCGCAACAGCATCACGGTAGAATCCATAAATCTTGAGTATCATGCCAAAGAGCCAAAACAATAGGTCAATAGAGTAACGGCTATAGTTGGTGCTGTGATATATATATATATATATATAATATATATATATATATATATCCAGTGGTAGGGACACGGGACATGGGTGCGGAGGTTGGGGCCTCGAGCGCCTGGGGAGTAAAGCCTGGGGCCTTTACATAAATATATATATATATATATATATATATATATATATATATATATAACTTTGGACTCAGATGAAGACGTCATGATATGTTTAAGTTATTGATCCGTTGCTTTGTTGAAAAAAAAAATTAAGGAAACAAACTTGAAAATAGGTCAATAAATGGTAAGGATTACTGTTGGTGATCTGATATAAAGGGTCGACTTAAGGATAGCATCAACATACCATGAGTAAAAGGTTAATGTAGCTTTCGAATAAATTTTTGAAATTTTAGCAAACAAACCGATTAAAAATAAATTGAAATGGGTATTATAGTTGCTCTTGATAAAAAGACTTATCCAAAGTAAAAAAATCTGAGAAGAATCATAGATATTCATTTAAATAGGTTTTTTTACTAAAGTTAATAAAGAGTAATAAAGAAATTGGTCAGAGACAATATGCCAACACAAGGAAAAGAAATGACTTTTAGATCAACAACAACAAAAAATAGCAAAATCTATAGATGGTTTACTAATCCATGGACTTGGTAATGACTAAAGTTGGTATTATGACTTAGAGCATGAAGTTCGGATACAAATGAAGATAACATGCCATGTTTAAGTTCTTGATGCGATGCTTTTGTAAAAAAGAAATTTTAAAGGAAACAAATTTGACAGTAAGTCAAATAGCGACAACTATGTTAGATTAATTTTGTTAGGACTTTGTCCTATTATTTAGTTGCATTGTGTGGCTGTGAGCCTGTAAACCCCCTCGACCAATTTAGGGTTTAATTTGGACTAAATTGAGAGACATAGATTTAATGGGATACAATTGGAATAAATGTGCAATAATTATATGTCCTTGCCGTTGTTTCGAGGATGGAGCACCACACCAGTAGTTATCTTTCACCCAAGGTCACGAACATCTCTTAGACATGCCAGGCTACCCCTCTGACCATTTTGCAACCTTAGATACTCGTCATTGCGTCTCACCTTAGCTTCGCAATATCCGTAAATGAGCGCCTTGCGCATTAATTTTGTAATTTAATTAAGTTGAGGCCGAGTTCACCAAAAACAGGACCAGACCAAGCCCGTGTACACCTTAAATATGGACCAGCCCTACCCCGAGGAACTAGTCGGCCCAAACCTCAAGGATAGCCCACGAGAGTCAATACCTATAAAATACAACTCCTCCCACATGAAACCCTATTTCACTATTCATCAAAACCCTAGCCAACCCTAGCCGTTCCCCCTTGCCACCCGAGCTCCCCCGACTGCCCGACATCACTGGCCACCACCGGACCACTTCAGCCACCGGACCCCCCCTCACGGCTGGACCACCATCCCAACCGTCCAACGCCGCCGTCGACTTCGCCATTAGCCGACTCACCCATCCACATCCGCCCATAGCCACTGCCCGAGCACCCCCGCCGCCTCTGGCACCGCCGACCACCACCGTGAGGTCTGCCCCGACCTACCCCCCAACGTGTCAGCCGCCCCGCGCCGTTCTCAGCCCGCATCGACGCCGCCAAGCCGCTGCTGCCGCTGTCGCTTCCGCTGCAGACCGCTGTTGCCGCTGCCGGCCAACCCACCGGTCTACGTCGGAGCTCCGCCGCGAGGAGGACGACCAGGACAAGCAGACCCTCGTCCAAGCAGCCAGGTACTCGATCCCCCGCTCGTTCTCGTATAGCTTCATTGTATGTCTGTTTATTCGAGTCGTCGTGTCGACGTGTCCTATGTCGACACCAACCTAATAAAAGGAATAATCGTTGTGTGTATGCGTGATGATAATTAGGTTAGAAAATAATGAATACCTTCCCTAAAGTATGACAGGTTACCAAGGACCAGTATTTCATCTGAACATCAGGACATAAACTGAGTACGATTGATCATGGGAACAAAGGACGTATAGTCGTATAAATCAAAAACAGTTGGTAACCATAACTTGATGATTGTTGTCTCAAGGCACGCGATAACCGAGAACAGAACACGTGTACACCCTAGCTACGTGCATGCGTGACGCTGTAGTCGATCAATCGTGAACTTGCGACAATATTCCAAGAGTAGCGTCGTAGTCGTGCGTATATATTGCTTAGTGTATGATGTCAGCATTTCTATATTATATTGTGTTAGGATCATTGGATCAGCCAGGACACTGCAGGAACCGGCTTCTGGCATTCACAGCTTGAGGACTCAGGCAAGATACCTTGCCAAATTTACTGTCTAATTTAAATTATGCATATGTTGTATTGTATTCTTGTTGCTCTCACTTTATACAACTGTGCGCGTCCGAGATTGACTCGGGTGCAGTCGACGGATACGTCGATGATTAGTGTACTTGACCTAGTCCTTAGCAGACTCACCCCATTGGAGGATACTCTGTTATCTTCTGAGACCTGACACCCTTACACGTTCACTGAGACATATTCATATTGGGATGCGGGTTCGCGTACTCGACTAGCTATCAGGGCGTGTAACCTACATCACGGTTAGTACGTAATTCAGGTTATATTTTAGTGTTAGAGACTGGCATATAGATACGTGCTACGCACGTCGAGTATTCGACTTGTGTATCTACATTGGGCGGGGAGGACATTAGTAGGCGTATGGGATACACCCATTGGAGTCCGTAGTATCCAGAGGAGCCACAGATCCAATGACTCCCTTTACACTGCTGCCACGTTCTTCGGAGCGATATGGACGATATATTGTACTGCTGCCACGTTCTTCGGAGCGATATGGACGATATACTGCATTGCTGCCACGCTCTTCGGAGTGTTGGACGTTATGCCTCCGCCTACCCATACGTACCAAAGTTGTCCTCACATTGCATTCACTTAGATGGTTAGCACACCCTTATTGTATTTATTTTATTCAGTATTTATATATGGCATGCTTCTATGTATCTTGTTACGTCCCTCTGAGGACCTGGTACCTTTCCATATTTGGACGAGCCATATTACCCCACAGTGTACGGCCTAGGACAGGAGATGAGGTTCGCTACCGCAGAGAAGCTAGAGGTACTACCGTCGGAGTTTCCGTGATCAGCTGGTAGACATTCTGCCTAGGATTGGGAGCATCATTATCTAGTCAGCCGATGTCCTAGTCATTATCTTTTACCTATCATTTCCGTATTTCATTTCGTCATACTAGTGGGTTTGTTCCCACCAGACATTATTTGTTGTACTATGATATCTTGAGACTGGTGTTTATCTACCAGCAGTTTATTTAGTACTTTTTGCTATTTATATTGTGGATGAGATTAGTTTTACCTGTTGATTGACTGATACTGGACATGGTAGTATTTTAGAACAGCGTAGCACTCTTCGTTAGGATCCATTAAATTGGGATATCCTCGGAGACGTGACAGCTGGCTATTGCCACGTGACTTAGTCCCGTGTATTTTGGGACTGGGGCGTGACATGGTTTTAGTGGTGGCCCATGCAGGACCCCTTTATCGTTGAGGTATGGTAACATGTCCAGCGAGCCTGCAATAGGATAGAAATTACTAGGTCTCATCCACTCTGATTATGTCTTTGAACTTCCTTCGTGTTACTTCTAAATGTCTGCATCCTGTTTGTTTGATTCCGTACTCTTTTATCGAAGTCCTATCTCGTGTAGCAAGATGAACTTGCACAGTGGACGAGGAGCACCCAGTGCCGCGATGCCAGACAACACCACCCAACAATCGCTACAGACCCCACTGATACATTGGCACGGGACTTCTCAGGACGATCCTACACCGCAGCCCGAGGGACAGACTTCCCAGACGATCCCCATGCAGCATTTTGAGGGACAGACTTCAGGAGCTACACCGATGCCACAGACTGAGAGGCCAACATCGGAGGAGACACCTACCGCACAGCCAGAGGTCCCTTTACCCCCACCTCCACCTTATACACCCCCGATGCCACAGCTAAATGGACAGCCACAGATGCTTCAGTTCTTCCAGACGATGATGCAAGCACAGTAGCATCAGACAGAGACGTTGAGACAGAGTTTGATGGCAGTACTAGAGAGGACACCTGTCACAGCACCAGTGCCAGCCCAGACAGGTGGCACTGTAAGATGGTTCCGACAGATGGGACCAGATACTTTCTCGGGCAACGAGACCGTAGAGCAGATCTCTGATTGGGTCGCCAACACGGAGATGCTACTTGAGGCTTCACAACTGCACCCAGACCTTTGGATGACCGCAGTGAGGGCACAATTAAAAGGCAACGCCCATCACTGGTGGGATTCTATTGAGCGCAGTGTAGGCAAGAGTCAGACTTGGGAACAGTTCTTAGAGTACTTCAATGCGAAGTATTTTTCGGCTACAGTCAGAAATGCCCTGTACTCCCAGTTCCTACATCTAGAACAGGGAAACATGACTGTTGATGCCTATGATGCGGAGTTCAGCCGCCTTAGCAGATTTGGTGCCGTCCTGATACCCAATGATCTAGAGAAGGCCCAGAGATTCCATCACGGCCTCACCTTCGAGCTACAGAGGTATACCACCGCACAAGCGAGGATTTCTTATGAAGAGGTTCTTTCAGAGGCAAGAGTCCAGGAGGCCATCGGCAGAGGAGCAAGACGTTCCAACACAACCGCACCAGCCAGAGCCCAGCCCGGAGTAGGAGGACCGATCCGTCGTCCCGGAGCACAGACACAGCAGAGGACAACGCCATACCAGCAAAAGAAGCTTCCGACTTGCTACCACTGTGGTAAGAGAGGACATTACGAGAAGGACTGCAGAAAGAGACTGAGGACATGTCTGATTTGTGGGTCAGACCAGCACCAAGTCCGAGACTGCCCACAGCGCAGAAAGGCAGCACCGCCGTCCGGACAGAGACCAACAGCACCAGTTCCGAGGATACTACCACCGCCAGGAGGTCAACGTCCACCAGTACATGGAGGATTTCAGAGGGGACCACCCTTGGTCCCACAGGAGGAGTAGTTTGATCGAGCTCGACAGCAGACCGGAGGACAGAGGCACGAACAGGCCTTTGCACTAGTAGCTACAGAGGAGGATACAGAAGGGGAAGCCATCACAGGTACCATTTTAGTTGCATCATTACCTGCAATTGCATTGTTTGATTCTGGAGCTACCTTATCATTCATATCTAGTAGATTTGTAGCAATGCATAGAGTAGCTACTTCCCCCTACCTAAGAGTTGGAAGATTATTACCGGAGGCGGTATCGTGCCGGTTACCAGCACTATTAGAACGTGTTCGGTAGTCGTATGTGGTAGAGAGATGAGAGCGCGATTCTTGGTATTACCCATGTCGTACTTTGACGTTGTGCTAGACATGGACTGGTTAAGCTAGTATAACTCGTACTGAATTGCCGGAAGGGTAGCGTCACTTTTAGACCCCCAGATCAACCAGAGTTCGAGTACATGCGAGGGACTGTCGAGCAAGGAGTAGGACAGATAGCTGGAACTTACATGGCTATGGAAATTGCACCCTCACCAATAGTTGCAGAATTCGAGGATGTGTTTCCTAAAGAATTGCCAGGCTTACCGCCAGATAGAGACGTAGAGTTTACTATTGAGCTAGTACCCGGAGCAGCACCGGTATACTCTAATGTGTATCGATTGGCGAAGAAGGAACTAGATGAGCTGAAGCTACAATTAGAGGAATTGCAGAGCAAGGGATTTATCCGTCCTAGTGCATCACCCTGGGGAGCACCAGTGCTGTTTGTACCTAAGAAAGATGGAACAGTACGTATGTGCATTGATTACAGAGCCCTTAATGCTTTGACTATCAAGAACAAGTACCCCCTGCCGCGGATTGACGATTTATTCGACCAGTTGACAGGAGCAGTAGTATTCACAAAGATCGACTTGAGATCGGGTTATCAACAAGTGAAGGTGCGAAGAAAAGACATTCAAAAGACAGTCTTCAGGACTCGATACGGACACTACGAGTTCTTAGTGATGCCTTTTGGACTGACGAATACACCTGCTGTATTTATGAACTTGATGAACAGAGTCTTCCATCAATACTTAGACCAGTTCGTGGTAGTCTTCATCGACGACATTTTGGTGTATTCGAAGAGCCACGAGGAACACGAAGAGCACTTGAGACTAGTGTTGGAGACCCTGAGGAGAGAATGGCTTTATGCAAAACTGAGCAAGTGCGAGTTTCTCCTAGATCGTGTCGCTTTTCTTGGACACGTCATCTCAGGAGAGGGCATTTCAGTGGATCCGACAAAGATTTCATCAGTAGAGACATGGCCAACCCCTACCAATGTCTCAGAGGTGAGAAGTTTCCTAGGACTTGCCGGATATTACCGGAGGTTCGTGGAGAACTTCGCGAAGATTGCAGAGCCGATAACCCGCCTGACCCGTAAGGAGCAGGAGTTCACTTGGTCAGAGGAGTGCCAGAAAGCATTCGATGAGCTAAAGAAGCGTTTGACTACAGCACCTATCTTAACCATACCGTCTGGACCCGGAGGATTCGTGATCTATAGCGATGCAACTGGGAAAGGACTAGGATGCGTCTTGATGCAGCACGGGAAGGTTGTAGCCTATGCTTCTAGACAGTTGAGAACTCACGAGAAGAACTATCCCACCCACGACTTGGAGCTTGCCGCAGTGATCTTTGCCTTAAAACTTTGGAGGCACTACCTATATGGAGAAAGAGTAGAGATATTCACTGACCACAAAAGCTTAAAGTACGTGTACACCTAGAAGGACCTTAATCAGAGACAAAGACGTTGGCTCGAGGTGATGACAGACTTCGAAATTGAGCTACAGTACCATCCGGGAAAGGACAACGTAGTAGCTGACGAGTTGAGCAGAAGACCTATGGCATTCTTCCTGACTACCCAACAACATCTGTTGAGGGATCTAGAGCAGATGGGTATAGAGGTTGTTATGCCCGGAGTAGACGGACAGTTGTCGAGTTTCCAGTTGCAATCGACATTAGTGGAGAGAATCAAGGCTGCTTTGCCAACAGATGCCAGATTTCAGAGGCTGCGACAGAGGACAGAGGCAGGAATACAAACAGGACTGCGTATACATGAAGACGGAACCTTGATATGTGGAGATCGTCTCTATGTTCCAAATGGAGAACTTCGACAGGAGTTGATGTCAGAGGCACACAGTTCGACCTACTCTATTCATCCAGGAGGCACGAAGATGTACCAGGACTTGAGACAGTACTACTGGTGGAATGGAATGAAGAGAGAGATAGCACGTTCTGTGGCGAAGTGCCTGGTGTGTCAGCAAGTCAAGGCTGAGCATCAGAGATCTGCAGGATTACTTCAACCGCTTCCGATACCGGAATGGAAATGGGAGCACATCACTATGGACTTTGTTACAGGCTTTCCGATGAGTCCTAGTGGTCACAATGCAGTATGGGTAATCGTAGATAGACTCACCAAGTCCGCTCACTTTTTACCTTTCAGAGTTGGGCAATTTACTGAGGTCCTAGCAGATATGTACATGAGGGAGATTGTGCGACTGCATGGAGTGTCAGTTAGCATCGTGTCGGACAGGGATACGAGATTTACATCTTACTTTTGACGGAGTATGCAAGAGAGTCTCAGTACCCGCCTAAAGTTTAGCACATCGTATCACCCACAGACGAATGGCCAGTCAGAGCGCACCATTCAGACATTGGAAGACATATTAAGAGCGTGCATGCTAGATTTCGGAGGATCATGGGAGGACCACTTGCACTTGGTCAAGTTTTTCTACAACAATAGCTATCAAGCGAGCATCCAGATGGCTCCCTATGAAGCGTTGTATGGAAGGAAGTGTCGTTCCCCAGTATGCTGGAGCGATATAGGCGAGAGACAGATTCTCGGACCAGAGTTGGTTGTTCGTACAGTAGAGAAGGTCAAGAAGATCCAAGGGCATCTACGAGCAGCACAGGACAGGCAGAAGCACTGGGCGAATGCGCATCGACGACCCCTAGAGTTCCAGGTGGGAGATCTCGTGTTTCTAAATATCTCGCCTACTCGAGGAACTATCAGATTCGGAGGCAGAGGAAAGCTGAGTCCGAGGTATATCGGACCATTCGATGTGTTAAAACGCGTCGGAGAGGTTGCATATAGATTAGCCTTACCGCAGACCTTGGAAGGAGTCCATGACGTCTTCCATGTATCTCAGCTGAGAAGGTACATACCAGATCTGAGTCATGTGCTTGATCATTCAGAGATCACAATCGGCCCGAGTCTATCATACCAAGAGGAGCCTGTTGAGATCTTGGACAGGAGCGAGAAGGTATTGCGAGGTCAGACTATCCCTCTAGTTCGTGTCGCATGGAGGCATCATGCACCAGGCGAGTCGACTTAGGAACGTGAGGAGGACATTAGACAGCGCTATCCCCATCTCTTCGAAGGACTAAGTACGTATTGGCATTTTAGATTCAGTCAGTATTTCTTACCATGCGTATGTTTTTAATTTCGAGGACGAAATTCTCTAAGGAGCGTAGATTGTAAACCCCCTCGACCAATTTAGGGTTTAATTTGGACTAAATTGAGAGACTTAGATTTAATGGGATACAATTAGAATAAATATGCAATAATTATATGTCCTTGTCGTTGTTTCGAGGATGGAGCACCACACCAGTAGTTATCTTTCACCCAAGGTCACGAACATCTCTTAGACATGCCAGGCTACCCCTCTGACCATTTTGCAACCTTAGATACTCGTCATTGCGTCTCACCTTAGCTTCGCAATATCCGTAAATGAGCGCCTTGCGCATTAATTTTGTAATTTAATTAAGTTGAGGCCGAGTTCACCAAAAACAGGACCAGACCAAGCCCGTGTACATCTTAAATATGGACCAGCCCCACCCCGAGGAACTAGTCGGCCCAAACCTCAAGGATAGCCTACGAGAGTCAATACCTATAAAATACAACTCCTCCCACATGAAACCCTATTTCACTATTCATCAAAACCCTAGCCAACCCTAGTCGTTCCCCCTTGCCACCCGAGCTCCCCCGACTGCCCGACATCACCGGCCACCACCGAACCACTTCAGCCACCGGACCCCCCTCATGGCTGGACCACCATCCCAACCGTCCAACGCCGCCGTCGACTTCGCCATTAGCCGACTCACCCATCCACATTCACCCATAGCCACTGCCCGAGCACCCCCGCCGCCTCTGGCACCGCCGACCACCACCGGGAGGTCTGCCCCGACCTACCCCCGCGACGTGTCAGCCTCCCCGCGCCGTTCTCAGCCCGCATCGACGCCGCCAAGCCGCTGCTGCCGCTGCCGCTTCCGCTGCAGACCGCTGCTGCCGCTGCCGGCCAACCCACCGGTCTACGCCGGAGCTCCGCCGCGAGGAGGACGACCAGGATGAGCAGACCCTCGTCCAAGCAGCCAGGTACTCGATCCCCCGCTCGTTCTCGTATAGCTTCATTGTATGTCTGTTTATTCGAGTCGTCGTGTCGACGTGTCCTATGTCGACACCAACCTAATAAAAGGAATAATCGTTGTGTGTATGCGTGATGATAATTAGGTTAGAAAATAATGAATACCTTCCCTAAAGTATGACAGGTTACCAAGGACCAGTATTTCATCTGAACATCAGGACATAAACTGAGTACGATTGATCATGGGAACAAAGGACGTATAGTCGTATAAATCAAAAACAGTTGGTAACCATAACTTGATGATTGTTGTCTCAAGGCACGCAATAACCGAGAACAGAACACATGTACACCCTAGCTACGTGCATGCGTGACGCTGTATTCGATCAATCGTGAACTTGCGACAATATTCCAAGAGTAGCGTCATAGTCGTGCGTATATATTGCTTAGTGTCTGATGTCAGCATTTCTATATTATATTGTGTGTTAGGATCATTGGATCAGCCAAGAGACACTGCAGGAACCGGCTTCTGGCATTCACAGCTTGAGGACTCAGGCAAGATACCTTGCCATATTTACTGTCTAATTTAAATTATGCATATGTTGTATTGTATTCTTGTTGCTCTCACTTTATACAACTGTGCGCGTCCGAGATTGACTCGGGTGCAGTCGACGGATATGTCGATGATTAGTGTACTTGACCTAGTCCTTAGCAGACTCACCCCATTGGAGGATACTCTGTTATCTTCTGAGACCTGACACCCTTACACGTTCACTGAGACATATTCATATTGGGATGCGGGTTCGCGTACTCGACTAGCTATCGGTGCGTGTAACCTACATCACGGTTAGTACGTAATTCAGGTTATATTTTAGTGTTAGAGACTGGCATATAGATACGTGCTACGCACGTCGAGTATTCGACTTGTGTATCTACATTGGGCGGGGAGGACATTAGTAGGCGTATGGGATACACCCATTGGAGTCCGTAGTATCCAGAGGAGCCACGGATCCAATGACTCCCTTTACACTGCTGCCACGTTCTTCGGAGCGATATGGACGATATACTGTACTGCTGCAACGTTCTTCGGAGCGATATGGACAATATACTGCATTGCTACCACGCTCTTTGGGGTGTTGGACGTTATGCCTCCGCCTACCCATACGTACCAAAGTTGTCCTCACATTGCATTCACTTAGATGGTTAGCACACCCTTATTGTATTTATTTTATTTAGTATTTATATATGGCATGCTTCTATGTATCTTGTTACGTCCCTCTGAGGACCTGGTACCTTTCCAGATTTGGACGAGGCATATTACCCCACAGTGTATGGCCCAGGACAGGAGACGAGGTTCGCTACCGCAGAGAAGCTAGAGGTACTACCGTCGGAGTTTCCGTGATCAGCTGGTAGACATTTTGCCTAGGATTGGGAGCATCATTATCTAGTCAGTCGATGCCCTAGTCATTATCTTTTACCTATCATTTCCGTATTTCATTTCGTCATAGTAGTGGGTTTGTTCCCACCAGACATTATTGGTTGTACTATGATATCTTGAGACTGGTGTTTATCTACCAGCAGTTTATTTAGTACTTTTTGCTATTTATATTGTGGATGAGATTAGTTTTACCTGTTGATTGACTGATACTGGACATGGTAGTCTTTTAGGACAGCGTAACATTCTTCGTTAGGATCCATTAAATTGGGATATCCTCGGAGATGTGACAGCTGGCTATTGCCACGTGACTTAGTCCCGTGAATTTTGGGACTGGGGCGTGACAGAGCCACTTCTTCCATTTTTGTAGTTCTCCACCGTTTTGTGTGTGCCTATTTAAAGGTCATTCTCCATTGAATAAAGGACAAAGTATGTTAAAGAAGCTAAGCTGTGTCCCCTCCACGTGTGTGTGAGTGGTATTTTTTTTTCTTTTTATAGTGTTCCCTCTCAACAATTGGTATCAGAGCTCAGAAGGGTCGAGCACTTGATCCGTTCATGCCCAAATACATGCCGCGCTCTCCGGGAAGTAGTGTCACCTGCGACGAGGTACCGATGAGTATGGTGGCGAAGGGGAATTCCGCCGTTTCGTTGCATTATCCGATGCTCACGACGAGCAATTATGTAGCCTGGGCAATCAAGATGAAGGTCTATATGAGGGCTCAAGGAGTGTGGGAAGCTATCGAGGACACCAACATCGACGTGCGCAAGGATCAAATGGCATTGGCGGCCATATACGCGGGCATCCCCGAGGAAACGCTCTTCCTACTGGCCGAAAAGCAAACGGCCAAAGATGCGTGGGAGGCGTTGAAGACGATGCAGTTAGGCGCCGATCGTGTGAAGGAGGCTAAGGTACAAACCCTCAAAACTGAGTTCGAGGGGTTGCGCATGAAGGAGACGGATTCGGTCGATGACTTCGCTGTCAAGATAACAACCATCATCAACAAAATCTCCCAAAGAAGTTCTTGCAGATCGCATCCACAATAAAGCAATTCGGCGACCTTAAAACAATGACGGTCGAGGAGGTGATTTGGCGCCTCAAAGTCCATGAGGAGCGACTCCGTGGAAACGATGACGACAATAGCGAGGAGCATCTTCTTCTCACCCGAGCCGAGTGGAAGGCACGTGAGAAGAAGTGTGAAGCCGAGGGCTCCTCTGGGGCTGCTCGTGGCGAAAGCCGCAGGATTGGAAGATTTGATAAAGCAAGGGTAAAATATTATAATTGCAATAATTATGGTCATTTTTCTTCAGAATGTCCCGAAAAGGAGAAGAAAACTCTACTCGTAGAGGTAAGCGAAGATAAACACCCCGCGCTGCTATGAATTGGAACAACAAAATTAGGGGGTTGATTGTTGGATTAATTTTGTTAGGACTTTGTCCTATTCTTTAGTTGCATTGTGTGGCTGTGAGCCGCTTCTTCCATTTTTGTACTTCTCCACCGTTTTGTGTGTGTGTGCCTATTTAAAGGCCATTCTCTATTGAATAAAGGACACAGTATGTTAAAGAAGCTAAGATGTGTCCCCTCCACGTGTGTGTGAGTGGTATTTTTTCTTTTTATAGTATTGTCTCTCAACAAACTATAGTTGCAGCCATGCTATAAAAAAACTTATATATAGATCTCAAGGACAAATATGGTTAACTTGAAATAAAATAGATTTTTGGTCCAAAGTACCGACCTCAAAAACACTATAGATATCCATTAAGATATGTGTGAAACGTCGATTGGTGGAAGCCAGTCCATGAAGATTCTCCCTTCTCTGACGTGCAATTCCCCTCTTTCGGTAAGCATCCAGTATCTCAGCAAATGAACATTTCTATAAGCTTATCATGTTGCTTATACGTCGTTTGAAAGCTGCTCCAAGGATCCAACGAATAGTTAAGGTTTGTTGACGATCTATTGAAGTTACGAAAGAATAAGAAAATAACTTTAATAACAATACTTAATACGTATGGAAAGAGTTTGAAAACAAGTGTATAGTTTAATAGAGGAATCTACAATAATCAATCTTGAACAAAGGGATAGAAGTGAATTTTAGATGAAAGAAAAAAAAATCAAATTCTATATATGGTATATGGATCCATAAACTTATTTTATAAGTAATATCAATAGTTATTTCTTTAGGAACAATATCATTCGTTGTTGTTTTCCATATTCTCACTTCATACCATGATGGAAAGTAAATTCATACGGGATCCCAGGAAATTTAAATCTTCGCCTAAATAAGCATGTTTCGTATTTATGTATCTCCAACCCAGTTCTCACTTAATCATTCATTAATATAAATAAGGAGTCCTTGTCTTGAATAAATTACAAGAAAGAATCATGTACCTCTTCTTGTTAGATGTAAATTGCAGAAATGTTCCATCATCTCCCAGTAATAACAGCTTAAGGGAAGATACATCCTACAGCCAAGACAAGACACTACAAAATATGGTTCATAGTTCGAAAACTACAAAAAAAATAGTAGATATATTGACGTGTTCTGCTGACAAATGTAGATAAGATAGAGAACGTTGATGTACTCTGTTAAAACTTGGGTTACAAGTACAAATGCTAGATATATCAATAAGCATTAGTCTATAGATTATCCATAGAAACGCTAATTCATTAGTGGTTTTCTACGATGGAAATACCACATGAACACACACACACACTATATATATATATATATATATATATATATATATATATATATATGGGTTGCATATCCAAAGAACATCCTGTTTGGACTCAGATGAAGACATCATGATATGTTTAAGTTATTGATCCGTTGCTTTGGTGAAAAAAGAAAATTTTAAGGAAACAAACTTGAAAATAGGTCAATGTGGTAAGGATTATTATTGGTGATATGATATAAAGGGTCGACTTAAGGATAGTATCAATATGCCATGAGTAAAAGGTTAATGTAGCTTTCGAATAAATTTTTGAAATTTTAGCAAACGAACCGATTAAAAATAAATTGAAATGGGTTTTATAGTTGCTCCGGATAAAAAGACTTCTAGTCCAAAGTAAAAAAATCTTAAAAGAATCATAGATATTCATTTAAGTAGGTTTTCTACTAAAATTAACAAAGAGTAAGAAAGAAATTGGTTAGAGACAATATTTCAATACATGACTTTTAGATCAACAACAACAAAAATTAGCAGGTATAGATGGTATACTAATCCATGGACTTAGTAATGACTAAAGTTGGCATTATGATTCAGAGCATAAAGTTCGGATGCAAATGAAGCTAACATGCCATGTTTAAGTTCTTGATGCGATGCTTTTGTAAAAGAGAAATTTTAAAGGAAACAAATTTGACAATAAGTCAAATGGCGACCACTATAGTTGCAGCCATGCTATAAAAAAACTTAAATATAGATCTCAAGGACAAATATGATAACTTGAAATAAAATAGATTTTTTGTCCAAAGTACCAACCTCAAAAACACTATAGATATCCATTAAGATATGTTTTCTATTGAAGTTACCAAAGAGTAAGAAAATAACCTTAATATCAGTACTAAATACGTATGGGAAGAGTTTGCAAACAAGTGTATAGTTTGATAGAGGAATCTAAAATCATCAATCTTGAACAAAGGGATAGAAGTGAATTTTAGATGAAAGAAACATAATTAGCAAAATCTATATATGGTATACTGATTCATAAACTTATTTCAGAATTAATATCAATAGTTATTTCTTTAGGATCAATATCATTAGTTGTTGTTTTCCATGTTCTCACTTCATACCATGATTGAAAGTAAATTCATACAGGATCCCATGAAATTTAAATCTTCACCCTAAATAAGCATGTTTCATATTTATGTATCTCCAAGCCAGTTCTCACTTAATGTTATGTATATTTGCAATTTCTTCGCACACACTAGTTATTTGTAGAGTAAAGCTAGGATTTACTATTCTCATGTAAAATAAATGTGATAATCAAGATGCGACAAAGCGAGATAAAGTACAAGCTCATTATTACAAATGGCATTTGACCCCAAGGTAAATGGAGATAACATGGTTCCAAGTGGGACTTGCTAGGTACTTCATGGCCTTGTTATTGAGGAGTCTTTGTCTTGAATAAATTACAAGAAAGAATCATGTACCTCTTCCTGTTAAATGTAAGTTGCAGAAATTGAGAAATATGTCCCCTATCATCTCGCAGTAATAACAGCTTAAGGGAACATACATCCTACAGTCAAGAAGAAAATACCGTACAAAATAATGTTCATAGTGATGTCGAAAACTACAAAAAGAATAAAAAATAATAGTCCAATAGATATATTGCAAACTAAATCGAATCAAATAATGAGATTATAGGATGTTGATCTATACCTGGAGGAGAGCGCCTCCCTCCTCTTGAGCCTGGCATGGACCGACGACGCCTCCTCTTTGGAAAGGTTCTGCATCTTTTTCTCTAGCAGTCATGGCTTCTTTTTTATTCTAATAGGGATCAGTCCCTTCTTCTTCTCTATAGTTTCTACAGCCATTGAATCATCACCAGTACGCACGAGTGGCACGTCATCATGGTTGTTGAAAGTCCCCCTACTACTGGCGAAAGGGGGATTTAGGGGGTGATCGCCATGATCCTTTTGGTTTGTTCTGCGTTTTTTGATCTCTCATGGATTTCGTACAAAGCGTGGGGTCCACTCTTGCGAATGCAATATCTCTTCTGATAACACATATCTTAACAATTTTAAATATCAAAAGGGCAACATTTAAACATATTCAACACACAACATTTAAACATATTCAACACATATTCAACACTAACCAAAAAATTAGCTACCTTGAAGCATGGAAAATCAGCAAATAAATGTAATAGCTCCTTTTTGGATCTAACATTATCAAATCAAATGCATTCTTAACTTTATCATTTGATTCAATCATTTTGATTTTCGATATATTCAATATATTCAATATGTAGGCTTCGTATTATATGCTCTGATCAGACTGAAGTTCCAGAAGACGAGCAGTTTCATATCATGGTTCTACTAAAGTTCTTGTGGGTCATGTGCTTAGTTTTGATTATAGAGCAGTTTAATTGGTTCTATCATGTTCTATATGAATGCCAACTTTCTCCAGTATCATTTTTCGTCAAGTGCATCTTGTTTATGAAGCTTATCCTAAAGAGTTGGGCCATATCGACACTCTAAATCTGCTCTTAAGGACCATAATTGAAGTTTTATCTAGAGGATGTAGTTTTTGCATTGTCTTGGGCACCATGTTACATCCTGTAATTAGAATGAGTCAAGCTTTGCAGTATCAGTATCTTAATTTGGTTTGAACCCTTATGAGTATCAGCAGTTAGACAGCCTGTATGAGTTGCCTTGTGTTGGATACATATTGGACATGAGACAACAACTCCAAAACACGGTGGGGCATGCAAAAATATGTGCCATGTCCACATAATGTGTCGTTTCATATTGGTCCTCATGATATATAGCATGGCCACCCTTATTACTATGTATAATATAGATGATTGAGTCCTGTTGGAAGGGTTGCAAAATGACACTTGTTGTAGGAAGGAAAATCTAGAACATGATGATGGTTATCATTGTCAAACCTTAAATAATAACTTTCCTGGATATTCATGGTTATGTTCTACATGATGCATAGGAAGGTTTATTCTACAATTAAGTTGCAAAGAAGTTTTTGTATACTTTTCATAAAACTGCTTCAAAAGTTAATTTGAACTAGTATGAGATATTGTTGATTGATGAAGTGACATTTGGTTAATTCTGCAATTAGTTTACTAAGGAAAAGAAGTGTCCATCTGAAGATAGATACCTGAAGAATTGAAGCTGCATAATACAAAACGCTTGGTTGTCCAGTTATCTGTCATGAGTGAAATCAATATTGTCAGTCAAGGAAAAAAAATCTTGTATGATTTCTGAAAATGTATCACATATGAATCAAGTACCACCCGCTGGGGAAGGACCAATCCTCCTCTAATTATGAACACCTTCAGGTTCTTGCTAAGTATAGGCAGCCTTCAAGGAGACAAGAGTGTCTTCTATTTGTACCTCGGATGCTTTTTCTTTATACTCCTCCGGGGAACCTTAGCCTTGAACATGCTAGTTGCTAGCTGGTATAGTAGTCTTTAGTTATCAATTCAAGCACAGTTCACAATTTATATTCCTTTTATGGGGAAAAAAAAAGCCATAATCTATTGGCGAGTCAGTCATACCTATTACTTCAACTTTGTCTGTTCTATTAGCAAGAGAACCTTATGTCACTAGAATTCCCTTTAGTTATCAATTCCAGAACCGATTAAAAATAAATTGAAATAGATTTTATAGATGTTCCGGATAAAAAGACTTTTAGTCCAAAGTAGGTTTTAACAAAGGGTAAGAAAGAAATTGGTTAGAGACAATATGTCAATACAAGAAAAATAAATGACTTTTAGATCAATGGCATTTTTTTTTTAGCAAAAAGTATAGATGGTATACTAGTCCATGGACTTAGTAATGACTAAAATTGGTATTATGATTCAGAGCAGAAAGTTCGGATGAAAATGAAGATAACATGTCATGTTTAATTTCTTGATGAGAAATTTTATAAGCAACAAAAATCATGAAGTTTCAAATTAAAGATTAGGATAAGAAAAATTGAGGACGTGCGATATTGCATCTATGGGTGAAGTTATTTCAGTTTTAAGATGAAAGAAAGAGGCTAAACCTGTCCAAGACCTCTTGACGAACCATAAGCCCCAGAGAACCCGTATAACCATAAGAAAGGTATTGAGTATAGGGATATTTAGACTTTGGGTCTCACATAAGTTGTAAAATTAGCGTTTGGGTCTCCAAAATAATTAGTGTCACAAAAAATGTACCAAAAGTGACACTAATTATTTTTGGCGACACTTTTGAGGCCCAAACACTAATTATTATTTTTTGGAGACCCAGACACTAATTTTACAACTTATGTGAGACCTAAAGTCTAAATATATTTGGAGCGTGTCGGATTTGTAAGAGGCATGACCAGAGTTTTTTGCTGGTCTGTGGCTTAGCAAGGACTGCCTCAATAAGTTGGCCTTAGATTAAAAGTCAAAAGCATTTCATGTAAAATTTCAGAAAAATAAAATGCACCAATTGGCACAACCTACGAAAGTGGACAACGTAAGTATAAAATAAATCTACAAGACTATTAGACCTAGGAACTAAAAACAAAATTCATCTACTCATTTCATTTCCAATTATATATAAACAGAACTTTCCTTTATAAGTGTTACCTTTGTTCATACCAGCATGATTTTATGTTTTGAATAACAATCTCCAATATTTGATTCTGGATTAGAGCCTTCCCCATCTTCCACCTATGCTGAACACCAAAGAAATAAAATCAATCAATCAATTCAGAGCGGAAAGTTTGGACGCAAATGAAGATAACATGTTTAATTCTTGATGAGAAATTTTATAAGCAACAAAAATCATTAAGTTTCAAATTAAAGATTAGGATAAGAAATACTCTCCGCATGCAGACTTCTCCCCCGGAATACTCCAGAGATCAATCTCTCGGCAGCCGCTTCTCTCTCTCTCTCCTGGCTCCTCCTATCGATGAGACATCGATAAAGATGATGATGAAGAGAGAGAGAGGGTGGTCTTCTGGAAATCCCTAATTTTAATGTTAAGATACTCTCTCTCTCTCTCTCCCTCCCTCCCTTTCTCTCCCTCTTCTCTCTGTCTCAACTTTCTTTCACCGTTCAAGAATTCCTTACGGGCCTATTTATAGTAGCGTTTCCTGTTCATTTATTACGGAGAATAGAACATTACCTCTGCTCATTTATTACAAAAATATATTTTTTGTTGACCAAGAAAAAGAATTTGAACTTTTTTGGTAGGATCCTTAAAGATTTAATTGACTATTATAGCTGGCAGGATTCATAAAATTATTTTAAAGGTTTAATTAGATGAAATAATTTTTTTTCTATTCTAGCTAGCAGGATTCATAAAAATATTTTAAAGATTTAATTGACTATTATAGCATTCATAGATATGCGTATGACTGTCAAAATTTGGCACTCCTAGAACTGTTAAAATTGTGACGCTCATTAACACAAAATATAGTGCCTTTAGCATTTTGTCTATTTTTTTAGGGGATAAAAACTATCTCAAGTGATTTGTTTGGTTGCAAACAAGTGATCGGGTTGTTTGGATGTTTGAAATAGAGCCATGAGAGGAGATTATTGCATGTGCATCCACCAATGTTCCACTTCTCTTGTTTGGATGTTTGCAGAAGTGTCGATTGGATTTGGAGCTATAGCCCTTTTCTACATGGTTCTTTTGCTCACTTTTTTGTCATATTCGTAGTTTTAATATTGTTATCGATGTTGTTATGTATTAATTTCTAATAAACTAAATAATTAGTAATAGTCTTTAAATAGTAACTAGTAAATGCACGTGCGTTGCACATAATTTTTTTATATTATTATAAAATAGTTTAAATATTTAAAAATATTTTAACTATAATTTAGTATGGATATATCACAACTTTTTTATAAAAAAATTTGAAAATTTTAGTCGTCTAAGCTGTACGTATATCCTCGAGTAATTAAAAAAAAAAAAATTTAACTAATTATTTAACTACATAATATTATATAACTATAACCAAACACATCTTCTAGCTCATGTGGTTAAGGTTTGAGACATTCTCTTTGCTTGGTCAATGTTGATTCTCCATATCGTTATTTATACAAATTTACCTTTTTCAATAAAAAATTTTACATAATATTTTTTTTAAATAAATGGTAGAGGATTTACAAACGGCTTAGACAACTCACTTTTGAGCCATTTTTAAGCCTCATTATAAGGGTAGAGATTAAGCTAGATATTAATTTCTAATAAGCTACAAAAACAAAAAAAACTGTATCGTTATGTTGGTGTTGTTTCCTTTGGATTAGTAAAAATAGTCCCACATTGGCTACACCACCAAGTGGGTATCTCAATATAATACTTTGTATGAGTTGAGGTGTGCACATGGGGTGTGGTGGGGCACATGGGTGCCATGCGGGTGTATTTTTCTAGGAGGGAAAAAGATTAACTCCTCAATGAAAGCATTTATCTTTTTGTCATGCTCTTGGAATTATTTTCATAGGAGCTGTTGCGACTCGGACTCGGGCACAAAGTGGCGCTTTGTTGGCGCACTTAGCATCGACGCAGACGCTTGTAAGCATTTGATGCGCTAGGGTATGCGCGGTCGCATGGGCTGGCCGCATGGGCGGTCACATGCGCTGCCGCATGGGCTGCTATTGCGGATATATTTGAACGGTTATGGAAAGATATTGTCTGTTATTCAGATCCATTTTTTGTAGGATTTGAAATTAATTCGTGTCTATCTTTTAGGGATTCGTAATTAATTTGTTCCTATCTTTCCGTAACTGATGAGCAGTTAGGATTTTCACCCTCTCTCTATAAATACTCTCTTTGTGCCTCATTGAGAACGAACTTCGAAAATTAGGAGACGAAGAGAGTTGTTGCTGCCACCAACATTTGAGTCCAGGGAGTTCGTGCGAGTCCAGACAGAGGTGACAGTGAGCGTTCCAGAAGTTCTTCATGAACTTGCTGGTTCCTGGAAGCAGATCGTGTGAGGGCGAATCTTGCTTTGAGCAACGGTGATCTTTATCACCCCAGCAAGCAAAGTCTCTTCTTCTTCCTCCTCTCTTATGTGAGTTGTAACTTTGTTCTGTCCATCTACAACTGCGATTGCAAGGAAGAACGAGAGGTTCCTTTTTCTGGTTATTGTTGTAATAGCAGCTTGTAACATGATCCTTATATATAGTTCTTCGTGGAGATTGAGAATAGTCAGAGTGAAAACTTTTGTGTGAACCTCTGATCTCAACCACGTGGTTTTCCATCGTTGATTTAGCCTCGGAAATAACAATCACAAAGCAAGATCCCAAAAAAATGGAGAACAATCGTGTGAAACTTCTCAACACAAGTTTTAACAAACTTGAGAAGTTTGACAAGGATCATTACAACGCTTGGAAGAGGAAGGTCTGTCTTAATCTTCAACTCACAAAGGTGGACTACGTTCTGAAAGAACCAGAGTCGGTTGTTCCAGACGGTGATGATGCTACTGTTCGGATATTTGCTGTCACGCCCCAATCTTCCACAGGTAATCGGTCATCCCCGCTAGGCGCGAGTCACTGCGCCAACGCTCCCGCGGGGTGATCTTTTCCATCTGGACGTGATGTCGCACGAGCGTAAGCTATGCCCGTGCAAGGCCATGATCCGAACAGGCAGTAAGATGTCTAAGCCACAGAGTCGCACAGATAGTCCGAGTGCAGCGGAATAAGAAACGAACAAGCGATTGATAACAAGTTCACAGAGTCGTCAATAGTGGAAGCATTGAATAACACAAGTATAGAATTAAAACAAGCTCTTTATTGATATTGAACAAGTGTTACAAGCGGCGTTAGGCCGAGATTACAAGTCGCTCAAGCCCTCTCTCTCGAAACAGTAAAACCGTGCCAAGTGGCTACAATTATGGAATGATACATAGGCGATATTCCAACATTATGTCGTGTATATGTGCTTCAATTACGGACGCAACGTTCCAAGGCTCCAGAGCGACCTCTACGCCTTAGCATGCATGAAGGTGGTTTTCGCACCGAACGAGGTTCTTTCGTACCCTGTCACGCCCCAGTCCCAAAATACCGAGAGACTAGACACGTGGCAATGGCCAGCAACACACTCTAATGGGCAAACCCAATTTAATGGACCCATCAAGGTGTACTTAAGCTGTAAAACAACAATAAAGGTTTACTAAACATGTCACATTCTAATCTCATCCACGGAAGATAAACACAATCAATATCAGCATAATGAAATATAAACCAACATCAAGTATCAATAAAGTATCTCGGGAAACAACCCGATAATAAGTCTGATACAGCAGTTCAATAGACAGGAAATAAAAGTGTCTAACAACAACAAAGACTTAGTATAGATAAAGCAGATACTTAGGAGAATTCCTTAGGCATCAGCTCGTCCTCTGGTAATGGTACTGTAAAACCCCTAATTCTAAAAACCACATTTACCTTTTTTTTATTAATTATTTAATTGAATTATAGTAATTATGAGCTAAATTAGAGAAAATATAATTTATTTAATTTTTATTTTAGGTGTTTGTGTATTTAGGAGATTTATGGAGCAATTATAGATTTTTCCTAATTTATTCCATGTAGGAGACCCTGTGGACAGTTGACAGCTTAATGGTATGCACTAATATAATTTCTAGAATTATATATATATATATATATATATATATATATATATATATATATATATATATATATATATATATATATTACTACCCAATTCTAGAAAATATAATTTTTTTTTAATTTTTATTTGGTAAATTGTGTATTAATTATAAATAATTATATTTATATTTAATTATTGATTGTATTATTATTTTTATTGGTTGTTTTAGGGGTTTGGCTAATCTAGACCCATGTCAGACCCTAGTGGACCCATGTCAGACCCAACCAATACCCTTGTCAGACCTATTTATGGGTTTAGAATAATTATTATATTTTTATTTTAGTTAGTTGGGTTATTTTGGATTAGTTAGAGTGTGTTTAGTGAACCCTAAACCTAAACCCAAGTTGGATGACTAAAATGAGGGCATTTTAGTCATTTTTATTCATGTAAAACCTACTTCTTCACTTGGCCGGCCCCTATTTCCAGATCTGGACAGCAGCTCCCCCCCCCCCCCTCTTCATTTCTTCTTCTTCTTCTTCTTCTTCTTCTTCTTCTTCTTCCCCATTCTCCATTTTCTTCTTCTTCCTTCTTCCAACTTCAAGCTTCAAGTAAGAATTTCTCATTTTCTTCTCTTCCTTCTTCTATTTCTTCCATTGATGTTAACCCTAACCATTTGCTTTTCCCTAACCTAGGTGTTTAGAGCCTAGACTTTGTGTAGAGGCTTGGAGGCTTGGAAGCTTGAGGGTGGTGATTTCAAGAGTTTTGGAGACTTTGGCCTTGGGATTCCAACTCCCAAGAGGTAAACCCTAACTTTCCTCTTAGTGGTTGCTATTATAGTATAATTAGTAGTTTAGAACCTTCCTAGACCTTAAGGCTACCCGTGGGAGGAAGTTAGAACTTGTTTGGTTGTGTTTGGAGACTTTGACATTAGGTTTTGTGTCAATTTTGGGTGAAATCCGAGATTGGCCCAATTTTGGGTGATGCCCTAGGTTAGACGGACCTAGGTAGACGTGCTTGGGTGTTTTGGGGTTAGTACGTGTCTCCATTCGGACACGTCAAGTCGAGTCACGGAGAAATGGGCATTTCGGGCAATTTGGGGGTTTTCGTATACAACACACAACACCAACGCCCGCCCAACGACCCAAAACACCAATAAATAACTATAAATATATAAAATACAACCCGAGAACTCTAGCACACACTCCCCGAAGCTAACCCAACGCACGCACGAGCCCGAAACCTAGAAACCAAGCCGAAATGGTCATTCAGTCATTTCGACGAACACGTGGTGTACGGTTCGCGAAACCTCGTGAAACACACACCAAACCTACTCAAAATTTGCCCAAAATTTACCCACGGGTTCTAATCGATGTCTAGATCCTAGAAAAAAATACTAACTCGTCGATTCTAGGTCTGTGGCAAAAACGCGCACGCACATAGAACCTACGACGACGAAAACCCCCAAAATGCCCGAAACGCCAATTTCTCCGTGACACAACTGCACGTGTCTGAACGGAGACACGTACTTACCCTCAAGACATCCAAGCATGTCTACCTAGGTCCGTCTAACCTAGGGCATCACCCAAAATTGGGTCAATCTCGAATTTTATCCAAAATTGACACAAAACCTAATGTCAAAGTCTCCAAATACAACCAAACTTGTTTTAACTTCCTCCCACGGGTAGCCTTAGGATCTAGGAAGGTTCTAAACCACTAATTACACTATATAATAGCAACCACTAAAAGAAAAGTTAGGGTTTACCTCTTGGGAGTTGGAATCCCAAGGACAAAGTCTCCAAAACCCTTGAAATCACCACCCTCAAGCCTCCAAGCCTCCAAACTAAGCCTCTACACTAAGTCTAGGTCTACACACCTAGGTTAGGGAAAAGCAAATGGTTAGGGTTCACATAAATGGAAGAATAGAAGAAGAAAGAGAAGAAATGGAGAACTTACTTGAAACTTGGAAGAAGTAACCGTATAGCAATATACCCCCAGTGGTGCACGAAAAGCAGTATGCTTTTCATCTTCAGGATTCATCTTAATTTGATTATATCCTGAAAATCCGTCCGTGAAAGACATGCGCTCAAAACCGCACGTATTATCGATCATGACGTCTGTAATGGGAAGAGGGAACTCATCTTTTGGGCAGGCCGCATTTAGATCTCGGAAGTCGATGCAAACACGCACATTTCTATTTTTCTTCATAACCGGGACAATATTAGCGACCAAATCAGGATGTTGTTCTTCCCGGATGAACCCACAGGCTATTAGCTTCTTGATTTCAGCTTCAATGGCATCCATCATATTCGGACGGAACCGGCGTTGGTGTTGCTTTACAGGCTTTGAATTGGACAATATGTTGAGTTTATGGGTAGCCACTTTTGGATCAAGACCTGGCATATCCTCATAATTCCAAGCAAAGACGTCGATATATTCTTTTATCAGCTGGATCATTTCTTCTCTTTCTTCTTCGGAAAGATTGTTACTGATAAGTATCGGCTTTGGTAAAAATTCATCCCCAACATTGACTTGGATAACCTTATCTTCTGTAAGTGGTTCTTTTTGTTCGAACCAGAGTTCCCATTGTGTATCCATTTGTTGAGCCCATGATTCATCTTCAAATGGTTCATATTCTTGTTCCTCTGTTTCGAGAGAATATGTCAATACCATATTTACTGATAATGCCCGTTCGAGTTCATCATCTGAATCGAAGGATGACAAATCGTCTTGAGAAGAGGAGATGGTCTCCTCATTTAACTCAGGGTTGTTTGAAGTTGCAAGATGTGTGGTATACCCTAACCCAAAATGAGTTCGTTGACAGTAGGGATCACCATGCAACGACAATCGTCTGCCTTTTTCGTAGTTGAGGCCTGGCTCCAACTTTAAGTCATAACCCATGCTTTGCATAATCTTCAAAGCCTGTGGGCTATATCTCTGAACCTACATTTTTCCAGCATCAGACTCGTGAGAATCTTCTTGTATAATCGGTCTATTCCGCATGCGACCGAAGACTATTGGATGCTGATTGTAGTGAGTAGGTGGAACAACGAAGATAGAATCTTCATGCTGTCACGCCCCAATCTCCCGCAAGCCCGATAGTCCCTGCTGAACGTGAATCACCACATTTCAGATCTCCCGCAGGACTATCGTTCTCATCGGAACGTGATGCCGTGCAAGCCTAAGATGCGCTTGCACAAGGCCAAAGCTTTGATACAAGGGCAAGTAAGCTATTCGATACTGAAGCAGCGGCACATAACATTGCAGAAAAGTAAAGAACACGATGGCATAAGAAAACAGGCTCTTTTATTTATAATCAAAATTGTTACAAGCGGCGCATGGCCGAGGTTACAGATCGCTCAAGCACTCTTCTCTCGATTACAATAACACCGTTCCATACATTATGTCCCTCTATACAAAAGCAACTCAAAATAGGCACAACTCGATGCGGCTCCAGGCATCGACTCCAGATTTCCGGTTCCTTGGGATGAGGCACGGCTATCGCTTCCTCGGACGAACGAGCACCTGAGAACAAGCAAACTGTTGGTGGGTCAGCACTTTATGTAAGTACTGGTGAGATAAAACAACTGAACATAAGCTACACCCCCTGAAACCCATACTAAGTAATCATGTGGCAAAACATTACATTACTAGTGATCTTGCTACTTTTATCTAAGTTCATTTCATGCAGTTCAGAACTATTAGTCAGATTACATCTTTTTGAAAACATAACTTTGAAACAGTTTTGCGCATTCAAACTATAAGCATACGAATTGGGACTGTGCGGTATCGTGTAGTGCGCAGCATATATTGTGCAACACAAAACTAACTCTTGGGGCAAAGCTTATCTAGCAGACTGAACATATCGAATCGAGGCAAACATATCATGTATTCATTAGCACATAAGCAGACACATCTATATGATTTCGGTTCCCGAGAAACTCAGGATTGGCAGCGGTAATCCAGCTATCCAATGACTCATATTCTGATTCTATTAGCAGCTGTGACCGAGGTTCAGCTCTGCACTAATAGTCATTGTATGACCGATGCAATGCATGAAGCTCTATTATATAATCTCTACGATGCAGACAAAATGAACGAGCAGACTTAAGCATAAACTTATATTTCTTACCCCATAGCCGAACGGTTATCCCTGCAGCAGACACACAAGTTAGCCACATTTGCATATTCATGATTTATGTATCAAAACACTTGGTGTCACAAATGATAGGTATACAAGAAGGTAAACCTAGCATGCGCCCTATCTATATGACGGTCCATGGGTTGCCCCATGATTAGCAGCAGTTGCCCAAGGTTCAGCTCTTCACTAGCACGCGCGGGTGTCGGCAGCTGTGACTCAAGGTTCAGCTCTTCACCAACACACCCGAGTGCAAGCAGCTGTGACATCATGGGTTCTGCACAACACTAATAGACATATCGCCCCACTAGACCCCCTTACGAGCCGTATACCTCAGGGCGATCCAAAAATCTCTTCCGGACCGAGCGATTCCCAGTGCCCCAGGAATCGTTCGAGAGACAAGACCTTGTGCACAAGTTGTCCGAGACCAATGCAATGACAAAAACACATAGTTCAAGCAAAACAATGATCAAGCTAAACATATGCGGTCTTAGCGAAACACATCTTATCGAAACGAAGCACATCTTATCACATTACTAATAGCACACCCCACTAGACCCTTGCGAGCTGTATCCTCAGGGCGTACTATTAGTCACAGCACTCACACATTTTCACTTAGCAGATCAATATAGCAGACAGACAAACGAAACATATAAAGGCAAGCACGATTGATTCATATCTTAGTATGCAAAAACTATCTCATTCTTAGCATATTCAAAGGGACATATTCGAATTATTCATTTACTTATCTTTCTTAACATAGCAAAGGTTCGTTCAATAGCTGTGTCGGTGTTTCTAAGCATGCAATATTTCTTATTCTCTTTAGCATAGCAATGGTTCTATCTTATTCTGACAAGCATTCATATTCTCTTAGTTAGGCAGCAGATTCGTTTCGATGACAAGCTAAGTGAGTTCTCTTATTAGCATACTGAGTCGGTTCTATCATTCTCTTACGAAAATATTCTTCTTAAGCAAACAAGCATTCAAAAACTCAGATTCATTATTAAGTCGTACAAGAATCAGAGAATGCAGTTCTGCCCACTCACATTGATTAATCGGTCAGGAACTCTCCGAGAAGACTTCCGTTCGAGCAAGCAAGGCGATCCCACTTGTACATAGTGCCTATGCGGAGCGGGGCACTACATACTTACCCACCAACAAAGAGTTTCGTCCTCGAAACTCAAGGAGAAACTCATACGAAAACATAGAGCAGCGATAGTCCTCATCCCTCACCTTCCTTAATCAAAATACAACAAATCCAGAAATCACATATCATATCTCAACAATGAAAATAAATCCAGAAAACTTTTGTGCGCATCTTTGAGAATATCTATGGACTTATTGTATGGAACGTTCATTGCAGCACAACACAACTCAGAGTCGGAGGCAACGGAATGGGCAAAGAATCGAGTCGCTCTGATACCATTATGTCACGCCCCAATCTCCCGCAAGCCCGATAGTCCCTGCTGAACGTGAATTACCACATTTCAGCTCTCCCGCAGGACTATCGTTCTCATCGGAACGTGATGCCGTGCAAGCCTAAGATGCGCTTGCACAAGGCCAAAGCTTTGATACAAGGGCAAGTAAGCTATTCGATACTGAAGCAGCGGCACATAACATTGCAGAAAAGTAAAGAACACGATGGCATAAGAAAACAAGATCTTTTATTTATAATCAAAATTGTTACAAGCGGCGCATGGCCGAGGTTACAGATCGCTCAAGCACTCTTCTCTCGATTACAATAACACCGTTCCATACATTATGTCCCTCTATACAAAAGCAACTCAAAATAGGCACAACTCGATGTGGCTCCAGGCATCGACTCCAGATTTCCGGTTCCTTGGGATGAGGCACGGCTATCGCTTCCTCGGACGAACGAGCACCTGAGAACAAGCAAACTGTTGGTGGGTCAGCACTTTATGCAAGTACTGGTGAGATAAAACAACTGAACATAAGCTACACCCCCTGAAACCCATACTAAGTAATCATGTGGCAAAATATTACATTACTAGTGATCTTGCTACTTTTACCTAAGTTCATTTCATGCAGTTCAGAACTATTAGTCAGATTACATCTTTTTGAAAACATAACTTTGAAACAGTTTTGCGCATTCAAACTATAAGCATACGAATTGGGACTGTGCGGTATCGTGTAGTGCGCAGCATATATTGTGCAACACAAAACTAACTCTTGGGGCAAAGCTTATCTAGCAGACTGAACATATCGAATCGAGGCAAACATATCATGTATTCATTAGCACATAAGCAGACACATCTATATGATTTTGGTCCCCGAGAAACTCAGGATTGGCAGCGGTAATCCAGCTATCCAATGACTCATATTCTGATTCTATTAGCAGCTGTGACCGAGGTTCAGCTCTGCACTAATAGTCATTGTCTGACCGATGCAATGCATGAAGCTCTATTATATAATCTCTACGATGCAGACAAAATGAACGAGCAGACTTAAGCATAAACTTATATTTCTTACCCCATAGCCGAACGGTTATCCCTGCAGCAGACACACAAGTTAGCCACATTTGCATATTCATGACTTATGTATCAAAACACTTGGTGTCACAAATGATAGGTATGCAAGAAGGTAAACCTAGCATGCGCCCTATCTATATGACGGTCCATGGGTTGCCCCATGATTAGCAGCAGTTGCCCAAGGTTCAGCTCTTCACTAGCACGCGCGGGTGTCGGCAGCTGTGACTCAAGGTTCAGCTCTTCACCAACACACCCGAGTGCAAGCAGCTGTGATATCATGGGTTCTGCACAACACTAATAGACATATCGCCCCACTAGACCCCCTTATGAGCCGTATACCTCAGGGCGATCCAAAAATCTCTTCCGGACCGAGCGATTCCCAGTGCCCCAGGAATCGTTCGAGAGACAAGACCTTGTGCACAAGTTGTCCGAGACCAATGCAATGACAAAAACACATAGTTCAAGCAAAACAATGATCAAGCTAAACATATGCGGTCTTAGCGAAACACATCTTATCGAAACGAAGCACATCTTATCACATTACTAATAGCACACCCCACTAGACCCTTGCGAGCTGTATCCTCAGGGCGTACTATTAGTCACAGCACTCACACATTTTCACTTAGCAGATCAATATAGCAGACAGACAAACGAAACATATAAAGGCAAGCACGATTGATTCATATCTTAGTATGCAAAAACTATCTCATTCTTAGCATATTCAAAGGGACATATTCGAATTATTCATTTACTTATCTTTCTTAACATAGCAAAGGTTCGTTCAATAGCTGTGTCGGTGTTTCTAAGCATGCAATATTTCTTATTCTCTTTAGCATAGCAATGGTTCTATCTTATTCTGACAAGCATTCATATTCTCTTAGTTAGGCAGCAGATTCGTTTCGATGACAAGCTATGTGAGTTCTCTTATTAGCATACTGAGTCGGTTCTATCATTCTCTTACGAAAATATTCTTCTTAAGCAAACAAGCATTCAAAAACTCAGATTCATTATTAAGTCGTACAAGAATCAGAGAATGCAGTTCTGCCCACTCACATTGATTAATCGGTCAGGAACTCTCCGAGAAGACTTCCGTTCGAGCAAGCAAGGCGATCCCACTTGTACATAGTGCCTATGCGGAGCGGGGCACTACATACTTACCCACCAACAAAGAGTTTCGTCCTCGAAACTCAAGGAGAAACTCATACGAAAACATAGAGCAGCGATAGTCCTCATCCCTCACCTTCCTTAATCAAAATACAACAAATCCAGAAATCACATATCATATCTCAACAATGAAAACAAATCCAGAAAACTTTTGTGCGCATCTTTGAGAATATCTATGGACTTATTGTATGGAACGTTCATTGCAGCACAACACAACTCAGAGTCGGAGGCAACGGAATGGGCAAAGAATCGAGTCGCTCTGATACCATTATGTCACGCCCCAATCTCCCGCAAGCCCGATAGTCCCTGCTGAACGTGAATTACCACATTTCAGCTCTCCCGCAGGACTATCGTTCTCATCGGAACGTGATGCCGTGCAAGCCTAAGATGCGCTTGCACAAGGCCAAAGCTTTGATACAAGGGCAAGTAAGCTATTCGATACTGAAGCAGCAGCACATAACATTGCAGAAAAGTAAAGAACACGATGGCATAAGAAAACAGGCTCTTTTATTTATAATCAAAATTGTTACAAGCGGCGCATGGCCGAGGTTACAGATCGCTCAAGCACTCTTCTCTCGATTACAATAACACCGTTCCATATATTATGTCCCTCTATATAAAAGCAACTCAAAATAGGCACAACTCGATGCGGCTCCAGGCATCGACTCCAGATTTCCGGTTCCTTGGGATGAGGCACGGCTATCGCTTCCTCGGACGAACGAGCACCTGAGAACAAGCAAACTGTTGGTGGGTCAGCACTTTATGCAAGTACTGGTGAGATAAAACAACTGAACAGAAGCTACACCCCCTGAAACCCATACTAAGTAATCATGTGGCAAAACATTACATTACTAGTGATCTTGCTACTTTTACCTAAGTTCATTTCATGCAGTTCAGAACTATTAGTCAGATTACATCTTTTTGAAAACATAACTTTGAAACAGTTTTGCGCATTCAAACTATAAGCATACGAATTGGGACTGTGCGGTATCGTGTAGTGCGCAGCATATATTGTGCAACACAAAACTAACTCTTGGGGCAAAGCTTATCTAGCAGACTGAACATATCGAATCGAGGCAAACATATCATGTATTCATTAGCACATAAGCAGACACATCTATATGATTTCGGTCCCCGAGAAACTCAGGATTGGCAGCGGTAATCCAGCTATCCAATGACTCATATTCTGATTCTATTAGCAGCTGTGACCGAGGTTCAGCTCTGCACTAATAGTCATTGTCTGACCGATGCAATGCATGAAGCTCTATTATATAATCTCTACGATGCAGACAAAATGAACGAGCAGACTTAAGCATAAACTTATATTTCTTACCCCATAGCCGAACGGTTATCCCTGCAGCAGACACACAAGTTAGCCACATTTGCATATTCATGACTTATGTATCAAAACACTTGGTGTCACAAATGATAGGTATGCAAGAAGGTAAACCTAGCATGCGCCCTATCTATATGACGGTCCATGGGTTGCCCCATGATTAGCAGCAGTTGCCCAAGGTTCAGCTCTTCACTAGCACGCGCGGGTGTCGGCAGCTGTGACTCAAGGTTCAGCTCTTCACCAACACACCCGAGTGCAAGCAGCTGTGACATCATGGGTTCTGCACAACACTAATAGACATATCGCCCCACTAGACCCCCTTACGAGCCGTATACCTCAGGGCGATCCAAAAATCTCTTCCGGACCGAGCGATTCCCAGTGCCCCAGGAATCGTTCGAGAGACAAGACCTTGTGCACAAGTTGTCCGAGACCAATGCAATGATAAAAACACATAGTTCAAGCAAAACAATGATCAAGCTAAACATATGCGGTCTTAGCGAAACACATCTTATCGAAACGAAGCACATCTTATCACATTACTAATAGCACACCCCACTAGACCCTTGCGAGCTGTATCCTCAGGGCGTACTATTAGTCACAGCACTCACACATTTTCACTTAGCAGATCAATATAGCAGACAGACAAACGAAACATATAAAGGCAAGCACGATTGATTCATATCTTAGTATGCAAAAACTATCTCATTCTTAGCATATTCAAAGGGACATATTCGAATTATTTATTTACTTATCTTTCTTAACATAGCAAAGGTTCGTTCAATAGCTGTGTCGGTGTTTCTAAGCATGCAATATTTCTTATTCTCTTTAGCATAGCAATGGTTCTATCTTATTCTGACAAGCATTCATATTCTCTTAGTTAGGCAGCAGATTCGTTTCGATGACAAGCTATGTGAGTTCTCTTATTAGCATACTGAGTCGGTTCTATCATTCTCTTACGAAAATATTCTTCTTAAGCAAACAAGCATTCAAAAACTCAGATTCATTATTAAGTCGTACAAGAATCAGAGAATGCAGTTCTGCCCACTCACATTGATTAATCGGTCAGGAACTCTCCGAGAAGACTTCCGTTCGAGCAAGCAAGGCGATCCCACTTGTACATAGTGCCTATGCGGAGCGGGGCACTACATACTTACCCACCAACAAAGAGTTTCGTCCTCGAAACTCAAGGAGAAACTCATACGAAAACATAGAGCAGCGATAGTCCTCATCCCTCACCTTCCTTAATCAAAATACAACAAATCCAGAAATCACATACCATATCTCAACAATGAAAACAAATCCAAAAAACTTTTGTGCGCATCTTTGAGAATATCTATGGACTTATTGTATGGAACGTTCATTGCAGCACAACACAACTCAGAGTCGGAGGCAACGGAATGGGCAAAGAATCGAGTCGCTCTGATACCATTATGTCACGCCCCAATCTCCCGCAAGCCCGATAGTCCCTGCTGAACGTGAATTACCACATTTCAGCTCTCCCGCAGGACTATCATTCTCATCGGAACGTGATGCCGTGCAAGCCTAAGATGCGCTTGCACAAGGCCAAAGCTTTGATACAAGGGCAAGTAAGCTATTCGATACTGAAGCAGCGGCACATAACATTGCAGAAAAGTAAAGAACACGATGGCATAAGAAAACAGGCTCTTTTATTTATAATCAAAATTGTTACAAGCGGCGCATGGCCGAGGTTACAGATCGCTCAAGCACTCTTCTCTCGATTACAATAACACCGTTCCATACATTATGTCCCTCTATATAAAAGCAACTCAAAATAGGCACAACTCGATGCGGCTCCAGGCATCGACTCCAGATTTCCGGTTCCTTGGGATGAGGCACGGCTATCGCTTCCTCGGACGAACGAGCACCTGAGAACAAGCAAACTGTTGGTGGGTCAGCACTTTATGCAAGTACTGGTGAGATAAAACAACTGAACAGAAGCTACACCCCCTGAAACCCATACTAAGTAATCATGTGGCAAAACATTACATTACTAGTGATCTTGCTACTTTTACCTAAGTTCATTTCATGCAGTTCAGAACTATTAGTCAGATTACATCTTTTTGAAAACATAACTTTGAAACAGTTTTGCGCATTCAAACTATAAGCATACGAATTGGGACTGTGCGGTATCGTGTAGTGCGCAGCATATATTGTGCAACACAAAACTAACTCTTGGGGCAAAGCTTATCTAGCAGACTGAACATATCGAATCGAGGCAAACATATCATGTATTCATTAGCACATAAGCAGACACATCTATATGATTTCGGTCCCCGAGAAACTCAGGATTGGCAGCGGTAATCCAGCTATCCAATGACTCATATTCTGATTCTATTAGCAGCTGTGACCGAGGTTCAGCTCTGCACTAATAGTCATTGTCTGACCGATGCAATGCATGAAGCTCTATTATATAATCTCTACGATGCAGACAAAATGAACGAGCAGACTTAAGCATAAACTTATATTTCTTACCCCATAGCCGAACGGTTATCCCTGCAGCAGATACACAAGTTAGCCACATTTGCATATTCATGACTTATGTATCAAAACACTTGGTGTCACAAATGATAGGTATGCAAGAAGGTAAACCTAGCATGCGCCCTATCTATATGACGGTCCATGGGTTGCCCCATGATTAGCAGCAGTTGCCCAAGGTTCAGCTCTTCACTAGCACGCGCGGGTGTCGGCAGCTGTGACTCAAGGTTCAGCTCTTCACCAACACACCCGAGTGCAAGCAGCTGTGACATCATGGGTTCTGCACAACACTAATAGACATATCGCCCCACTAGACCCCCTTACGAGCCGTATACCTCAGGGCGATCCAAAAATCTCTTCCGGACCGAGCGATTCCCAGTGCCCCAGGAATCGTTCGAGAGACAAGACCTTGTGCACAAGTTGTCCGAGACCAATGCAATGATAAAAACACATAGTTCAAGCAAAACAATGATCAAGCTAAACATATGCGGTCTTAGCGAAACACATCTTATCGAAACGAAGCACATCTTATCACATTACTAATAGCACACCCCACTAGACCCTTGCGAGCTGTATCCTCAGGGCGTACTATTAGTCACAGCACTCACACATTTTCACTTAGCAGATCAATATAGCAGACAGACAAACGAAACATATAAAGGCAAGCACGATTGATTCATATCTTAGTATGCAAAAACTATCTCATTCTTAGCATATTCAAAGGGACATATTCGAATTATTCATTTACTTATCTTTCTTAACATAGCAAAGGTTCGTTCAATAGCTGTGTCGGTGTTTCTAAGCATGCAATATTTCTTATTCTCTTTAGCATAGCAATGGTTCTATCTTATTCTGACAAGCATTCATATTCTCTTAGTTAGGCAACAGATTCGTTTCGATGACAAGCTATGTGAGTTCTCTTATTAGCATACTGAGTCGGTTCTATCATTCTCTTACGAAAATATTCTTCTTAAGCAAACAAGCATTCAAAAACTCAGATTCATTATTAAGTCGTACAAGAATCAGAGAATGCAGTTCTGCCCACTCACATTGATTAATCGGTCAGGAACTCTCCGAGAAGACTTCCGTTCGAGCAAGCAAGACGATCCCACTTGTACATAGTGCCTATGCGGAGCGGGGCACTACATACTTACCCACCAACAAAGAGTTTCGTCCTCGAAACTCAAGGAGAAACTCATACGAAAACATAGAGCAGCGATAGTCCTCATCCCTCACCTTCCTTAATCAAAATACAACAAATCCAGAAATCACATATCATATCTCAACAATGAAAACAAATCCAGAAAACTTTTGTGCGCATCTTTGAGAATATCTATGGACTTATTGTATGGAACGTTCATTGCAGCACAACACAACTCAGAGTCGGAGGCAACGGAATGGGCAAAGAATCGAGTCGCTCTGATACCATTATGTCATGCCCCAATCTCCCGCAAGCCCGATAGTCCCTGCTGAACGTGAATTACCATATTTCAGCTCTCCCGCAGGACTATCGTTCTCATCGGAACGTGATGCCGTGCAAGCCTAAGATGCGCTTGCACAAGGCCAAAGCTTTGATACAAGGGCAAGTAAGCTATTCGATACTGAAGCAGCGGCACATAACATTGCAGAAAAGTAAAGAACACGATGGCATAAGAAAACAGGCTCTTTTATTTATAATCAAAATTGTTACAAGCGGCGCATGGCCGAGGTTACAGATCGCTCAAGCACTCTTCTCTCGATTACAATAACACCGTTCCATACATTATGTCCCTCTATACAAAAGCAACTCAAAATAGGCACAACTCGATGCAGCTCCAGGCATCGACTCCAGATTTCCGGTTCCTTGGGATGAGGCACGGCTATCGCTTCCTCGGACGAACGAGCACCTGAGAACAAGCAAACTGTTGGTGGGTCAGCACTTTATGCAAGTACTGGTGAGATAAAACAACTGAACAGAAGCTACACCCCCTGAAACCCATACTAAGTAATCATGTGGCAAAACATTACATTACTAGTGATCTTGCTACTTTTACCTAAGTTCATTTCATGCAGTTCAGAACTATTAGTCAGATTACATCTTTTTGAAAACATAACTTTGAAACAGTTTTGCGCATTCAAACTATAAGCATACGAATTGGGACTGTGCGGTATCGTGTAGTGCGCAGCATATATTGTGCAACACAAAACTAACTCTTGGGGCAAAGCTTATCTAGCAGACTGAACATATCGAATCGAGGCAAACATATCATGTATTCATTAGCACATAAGCAGACACATCTATATGATTTTGGTCCCCAAGAAACTCAGGATTGGCAGCGGTAATCCAGCTATCCAATGACTCATATTCTGATTCTATTAGCAGCTGTGACCGAGGTTCAGCTCTGCACTAATAGTCATTGTCTGACCGATGCAATGCATGAAGCTCTATTATATAATCTCTACGATGCAGACAAAATGAACGAGCAGACTTAAGCATAAACTTATATTTCTTACCCCATAGCCGAACGGTTATCCCTGCAGCAGACACACAAGTTAGCCACATTTGCATATTCATGACTTATGTATCAAAACACTTGGTGTCACAAATGATAGGTATGCAAGAAGGTAAACCTAGCATGCGCCCTATCTATATGACGGTCCATGGGTTGCCCCATGATTAGCAGCAGTTGCCCAAGGTTCAGCTCTTCACTAGTACGCGCGGGTGTCGGCAGCTGTGACTCAAGGTTCAGCTCTTCACCAACACACCCGAGTGCAAGCAGCTGTGACATCATGGGTTCTGCACAACACTAATAGACATATCGCCTAACTAGACCCCCTTACGAGCCGTATACCTCAGGGCGATCCAAAAATCTCTTCCGGACCGAGCGATTCCCAGTGCCCCAGGAATCGTTCGAGAGACAAGACCTTGTGCACAAGTTGTCCGAGACCAATACAATGACAAAAACACATAGTTCAAGCAAAACAATGATCAAGCTAAACATATGCGGTCTTAGCGAAACACATCTTATCGAAACGAAGCATATCTTATCACATTACTAATAGCACACCCCACTAGACCCTTGCGAGCCGTATCCTCAGGGCGTACTATTAGTCACAGCACTCACACATTTTCACTTAGCAGATCAATATAGCAGACAGACAAACGAAACATATAAAGGCAAGCACGATTGATTCATATCTTAGTATGCAAAAACTATCTCATTCTTAGCATATTCAAAGGGACATATTCGAATTATTCATTTACTTATCTTTCTTAACATAGCAAAGGTTCGTTCAATAGCTGTGTCGGTGTTTCTAAGCATGCAATATTTCTTATTCTCTTTAGCATAGCAATGGTTCTATCTTATTCTGACAAGCATTCATATTCTCTTAGTTAGGCAGCAGATTCGTTTCGATGACAAGCTATGTGAGTTCTCTTATTAGCATACTGAGTCGGTTCTATCATTCTCTTACGAAAATATTCTTCTTAAGCAAACAAGCATTCAAAAACTCAGATTCATTATTAAGTCATACAAGAATCAGAGAATGCAGTTCTGCCCACTCACATTGATTAATCGGTCAGGAACTCTCCGAGAAGACTTCCGTTCGAGCAAGCAAGGCGATCTCACTTGTACATAGTGCCTACGCGGAGCGGGGCACTACACATGCGGCCCATATGTTGTGACGACATTAGATGTTGATGCCACTTTCCACACATATGGATAATAGAAGTCTATAGCTTCCAAGAATTTTTGTGCAATAGGTTCTATATCGTTATGAGGGGAAGATTCCCGATTAGGAAATTGAGCGTCAGTATACTGGAAAAGAGAATCTTTATTATCGCCAGGAACCATGTTCCCGGTTATATTTACATCAGTCAACTGCTTGTTGCGCCTAAGGTCAATGACCAAAGGTGGAGTTTTCTGGTTCAGAGTGATCACTAGAGGATCATTTCCTCCTCCTGATTTTGTTTTGCCCAAGTGAATAGTCATAGGTTCCATGACTTTCGGACGGGTAGTCCGCCCTTTCACCTGGATTGACAAAGGTTGCTCAGCAGATGGTTCTCCTGGCTCCCGGTGAGATTCCTCCTCCGTCCTGCCTGATACCTCCTTCATGTAGTCTTGGGTGTACAACATAGCATCAGAATAGTAGGACTCAACCCCTTTGAACGGATTGAGATCGACAAATTCTGTTTTCACTGTCCCTTGAACGTTTACATATTTGAAGCATTTATGTAGAGTTGAAGGAACAATATTGTGATCGTGGATCCATGGTTTGCCCAACAGAATGTTGTAAGACACCTCCGAATCAATGACGTAGCATGTAGCCACTGATCTAAGGTCACCAATCTGGATCCTCAAACGAAACTTTCCCAACGGTCTGCTCTTCCTGGCATTAAAGCCCACGATAGTGGTGGTAGTGTAAGCTAGTTCGCTTGTATGAATTCTCAACGGTCTTAACAGACTATGAGGGATAATGCTGATCGACGATCCCGGATCTATGTGAATCCGGTCTACCTCAACGGAGCCGACGTATCCGGTGTAATAAAGAGGCATGTCGTGTGTCACGCCCCGATCTCCCGCAGGCAAATCGGTCATTCCTGCTAGGCGAAAATCACCCTCGCCAGCGCTCCCGCGGAACGGTCGCTTGACCCATCCGGGTGTGATGCCGCACGAGCGTGAACCGCGCCCGTGCAAGGCCGTGATTCATTGGCTGGCGGTAAGAGTTCTAAGCCACAGAGTCGCACAGATTGTCCGAGTGCAGCGGAGTCATGAACGCATAGCGATTCGGTAACAAGTTCTCTGAGTTGACAAATAGTGCGGATGCATTGAAACACAAGTTGAAGTAAGGCAAGCTATTTTATTGATATGAATAAGTGTTACAGGCGACGTATAGACGAGATTACAAGTCGCTCAAGCCTCTCTCTCTGAAACAGTAAAAACGTGCCAAGCGGCTACAATAGTGGAATGATTGTACAAGCGATGTTCAAGCGAGTTCCAACATTATGTCTTGTATATGTGCTTCAGTCCCGGACGCACCGTTGCTTCGGAGTGATCTCCATGCCTTAGCACGTACGAAGGAGGCATCCGCACTGAACGAGGTTCTCTCGCACCCTGCATACAAACTGGTGGATTATCAGTACATTGAATGCACTGGTGGGGAAGCTACTCGCCCGCTCGACAAATCCAAACACGTAACACAGGTTTCGTGCACCAACTATTAAGTTGTCTTTCTAGTTGCCTTAGGATCAGTTTCAAGCAAATATTTGAATAGCCTAACTTGTGTGGCAGTGCGCCGTGCAACATGAGAGGAAACACGGCGAGACTTACCCTTTGGCCTTCCCTGTCCAAGGCAAACATTGTTAATTTAAGCACGGGCAAGTATAAGCATTCAGGAGCATAGCATATGCAACATGCAAACACGAGAGTCATTGAACGGGATAATATTTGGTATGCTCAGTTGTTCTTTGATGCGATGCAATGACTCGCACACGGATAGCCGCTAAGCGAGGATGACTTATCTATATGAACATGAGTCACTGGCATAGCCATAAAGGACTAATCCCAGACGAGAATGGAACGCAACGAGAGCACACGATGCGCTACGAACCATTTCGCCCGTATACGATGGATTGCACATGTAGTCCAAGGCCAAGATGGAATGCAACAAAGTACATGATATGCTGCAAACCATCTCGCCAGCACACGATAGACTACACATGATGTGGTCCTAGGCCAAGTGGAATGCAACCAAGTACACGATATGCTGCAAATCACTCGCCTGCACACGATGGACCACACTTGAAGTTCCATCCGGATCGGAGCGGCCCCAGTTCCCCGGTGACCGTCCGTAGAACTATGCCTCATTTCCGAGTTGTCCGCGACATGCAAGTCAGGGTCAATCCAATTTCAGGCAACACGAGTACACGATATACTTGAACCATGATTCTACGTTCAGTGAGTGACTTGCCTTGATGCATTCCCCTGGTTCGGGGCTGCCTTGGGTGACCTAACGGTCCCGGATACTTGCAGGTTCAATCATGCACGGAACGACTACTTAGTAGTCTCCGAGGTTTGGATGAAAACATGGTAACATTCAAGCAGACAAGCATGCGTTTCTAAGGAACATAAGTAAACACGTTTGCTCGGACCCGAAGGTAAGCCGAGAGTTAGATCGTTAGGGGACTTAGCATGCGAGGGTCTGAATACAAGCAGTATTTTATTTTCCATGTTCTAGCATAGCAATACAAGTTGGGATTATTCCCTTAGCTAGGTGCGTTGGATTTATTAGCATGCAGGATGATTCACCTAGCGACTAGCATGTATCAATCTAGATTTTATGTGTGCTGGCTAAGCAAAGACAAGTTTACTGTAGCCACCCACCTTAGCGATGATTCGCCTCGGTAGAGCGATACGTCAAGCGAGCCTCTAAAAGCCTAAGCTGAAATCCTGTAGGGGCAAGTCTGGATATCATTTGCTTCTTGTTTGAGGCAAAGCGGGTCGGGACAGCTGCACTTTTGCCGTTTGAGACGACAGTCCGCTTGAGCGGAACGGGGTGTTACATCCTACCCAACTCAGAAAAAGTCTCGTCCTCGAGACTTACTGAGGACAAGCAGTAATCTAAGGTTGAGGCAATCCTAGACAAGTCGTTGTACTTGTTCATTTGGATATTCACTTGCACAAGCATCGAAATCAGCATATCGCTTAGACTGGATCGTGCGCACTTTCGAAATGCATTTCTAGCGTGAGCACGTCAACCGGCTTAGTGATAGCGAAGTCTTAGCACTCGAGTTTCACCTTTTCTTAAGTCTTAGATGGTGCACTAGTTCAAGGCGTCCCTCGAATAGATGCATTCAACCAAACTTAGAGTTAGTAAAATCGGACAAGCTACTAGCGATACTCTCAAGGGTTCGCACAGGTTGGCACAAAGGCCACTCGCAGCACAGTAACATACAAGCAAGCATATCATATCATTCAAAACGTATTTAAAAAGTATTTAGACTTATTGTTGGAACATCCCATCGAGGCATTGAGAGAGAGCGTGCACATAACCCACGAACGAGCTTTCGAAACAGAGATATCGAATCGAAGTCCAAAGGCGTAGAAGCCAGGCTCTGATACCAATATGTCACGTCCCGATCTCCCGTAGGCAAATCGGCCGTTCCCGCTAGGCGGAAATCACCCTCGCCAGTGCTCCCGCGGAACGATCGCTTGACCCATCCGGGCGTGATGCCGCACGAGCGTGAATCGCGCCCGTGCAAGGCCATGATTTATTGGCTGGCGGTAAGAGTTCTAAGCCACAGAGTCGCACAGATTGTCCAAGTGCAGCGGAGTCATGAACGCATAGCGATTCGGTAACAAGTTCTCTGAGTTGACAAATAGAGCAGAAGCATTGAAACACAAGTTGAAGTAAGGCAAGCTCTTTTATTGATATGAATAAGTGTTACAGGCGGCGTATAGCCGAGATTACAAGTCGCTCAAGCCTCTCTCTCTGAAACAGTAAAAGCGTGCCAAGCGACTACAATAGTGGAATGATTGTACAGGCGATGTTCAGGCGAGTTCCAACATTATGTCTTGTATATGTGCTTCAGTCCCGGACGCACCGTTGCTTCGGAGTGATCTCCATGCCTTAGCACGCACTGTCACGCCCCGAGGCGTCCCCCGAGTCGCGACCGCCGTGCGGGCCTGGAGTTGCGCCCGCACAAGGCTTTAATGATTTGCATAGCAAGCATATATTCAGAGTACGCAGATAAATTAAAACACAGATTTGAAACATAGAAAAGTTCTCTTTATTGATAATGAACATCTATTACAAACTCTTGAACGAGTTAGCTAATATGCCGAACGGCTTACAAAAGAGATGACTCAAAATGAGATAGCAGTCCTGTACATTACATCCTTTTATAAACTCAAAACGATAAAGACCTCCAGGCTGGAGGACGGCTTTGCCACGGAGCTGCATTTGTGTATGAAGAGTTACAGCTTCGGACTTCAAAAGGCTTCAAGGGGCGCGGTGAAGGTGCGCCAACAGTTGGACTGGATCGGGTAGACGACTTCGGCTCCTCGATCGGTTCGCCTTGGTGCGGAGAACCTGTTTCAACGAGGGTCAGCATATCGAAACATGCTGGTGAAGGCGAGCTAGCCTGACTATACCAATCAACACATTGTTTAGTGAAGCATGCATATTTGTGGGTTTCTATCTTGCCTTAGTTCATTTACAAGTAAGCAGCATATTGAATTTACTGAAATAAATGTGCCACCGTTAGGTGGGTTTTACCTGACCGTCTGAATTACCTGCACAATACTTACCATGCCTTCCCTGAAACGAAGACACAAGTTAGTATACAATGTCACGCCCCGATTTTGGCTAATCGATAATCGTCCCCCGGGCGTGATGCCGTGCACGCGTAGGGCGCGCGTGCACAAGGCCTTAGGCATAAGGATATTCTTTAGAACAATGCAGCAGAGTAGACCTATAAGATAACACAAGGTTGAGTCACAGAAAAGTTTCTCTTTTATTCATAATGAACATCTTTTTACATCGCTTGACTCAAAAGTATAAAATGCCCCACGGGCTTACAAACTTGGACGCAAAATGAGATAGCCGATCCATACATTATGTCCCTTTACATAGATTCAAAAGAAATACAAAACACCTTGGGTGCGAGTAAGCACCATCGCCTTAGCGATATTCAGCAACGGAGAGGGTGAAAGGCTTCTAGCTTGAGCCTCCAAAAGTCTTGGCCACGTACCGCCAAGAATCCCAAAAGTTCGGAGTGAGATTCAGCTCCTCGCCGCGTCGCCTTGCGCCGGGGAACCTGCTACAACGAGGGTCAGTACTTCGGAAAGTACTGGTGAAGGCTAGCTGCTCAACTTTACCAAGCTCAAGAGATGAGATCTAATGAGTATGCTACAATTATGTTCTTAGGTGGGTTTCTATTCTTGCCTAGATCAGATTTCATTTAGCAGATATGCAAGAACAAAATAACATAACTTCGCATGCCACCGTTCGGTGACTTTACCTGTCCCGTCTGAACCACCTGTACAACTTACCATAGCCTTCCCTGTCACGAAGACATAGTTAGTTTGCACAGTTTAAATATACACAACATCTTTCTCTGTTGTTTAGGAGCCATCATGGGTTTAGTCTGGACTGGCGGCGACGCTTGCAGCGCGGGTAGCTAGCCCCGCTACAATTCCCCGCTCCCAGGACTAAGAAAGTAGATTCCGCCCGGGTCGAGGCGGCCCGGTGCCCCGGAACCGCTCGCAGGAACCTGGATCCCTTGTGCACAAGAATTCCCATGACCATTTCTATGACTCTACCTCATAGATTTACTTACTAGCCATTTAAAGAACATCATGTACGAAACTGCTTTACTGTACTATCATAATCAACCAACAGTTATATGAAATAGCATGCAGCAGTTTATAGAAGAACACTTTGAACTATCAGTAAATGCCAACCCATTAAACACCCAACGAACATGCATGCATCAATGAATTTATGCAAGGTTTGTATGACAAGCAATGGGTGTTCCAAGCCTACTTCTTATCTTATCTTGTTATCCAACTTGTTACTTAATTGGTATCGTTTGATTGAATGCCCAACTGAGTCAGTTTTATTATGAACGGAGCCCTTGGAAAGAAGGTGCTTATCGAAATAGAGCCACTCACAAGTTTGGTTGAATAGGAAGAAGAAGGAAAGACGCCTAAGACTCCGCTCGCGCGTTGTCTACACGATCACCTGCACGCACCAACGGATGATCAATACCTCCTGCTTCGGTCTCCAAGGGTCGATACGAAATGCGAAATCCTAAGAACGAAAGCAATGAAATCCATTGAAACCGTTCAAGAAAACGCAAGTCATAAAACCAACAAGAAAGCATCCAAGCGGCACGAAAACGGACAAGAAACCAACGCAACGGAAAGGCCCCTCTCGACTCTGCCGCCGAGTCCATCCTCGAGGCACAATCCATTGTATATGGGACCTGATTCCGAAGAAACCAATCCATAACGAGGAAAGGATCTTAATTCAATCTGTCCCGTTCGGACGGTCGTAAGTATTCCTTGGCCGCGCTCCCCGAATAGGGGGAACGGGGCATTACATCATAACCATCCAAAAAAAAGTTTCGTCCCGAAACTTAGGAATAGAACCTACCACTAAGGAATAATGAGGGGAACCTTTCCCTCATATCAGCTTCAAGTTCCCAGGTCGACTCCTCGACCGAGTGGTTCCGCCATAGGACGCGCACTAGCGAGACGGTTCGGTTCCGCAACTGCTTCTCTTTACGATCCAAAACTTGGACAGGCTCCGCTGCGTACGACAAGTCCGCTTGCAGATTCAACTGCCCCAAGTTGACTATGTGGTTCGGGTCGTGTACAAACTTTCTCAGCTGTGAAACGTGAAAAATATTGTGTACTTCTGATAGGGCAGGCGGCAAAGCAACTTGATAGGCGACCGGAGTAACCCGTTTGAGAATTTCAAACGGCCCAACAAATCTCGGACTTAGCTTTCCTTTTACTCCGAATCGCATGACTCCGCGCATAGGCGAGACTTTCAAGAACACATGGTCCCCTTCAAAGAATTCAAGGGGGCGACGTCGAGCATCGGCGTAACTCTTTTGTCGGCTTTGTGCTGTCTTCAACCGTTCACGAATCAATCGAACCTTTTGGACGGTTTGTTCAACCAGCTCCGGCCCAAGGATTTGCCGTTCTCCGACTTCGTCCCAGCAGATTGGTGACCTACACTTCCGCCCATACAAAGCCTCGTACGGAGCCATCTCGATGCTGGACTGATAACTGTTGTTGTATGCAAATTCGGCCAGCGGCAGGTAGACGTCCCAACTTGACTTCGAATCGATCACGCAGAGGCGCAACATGTCTTCTAGTATCTGATTCACTCGTTCCGTCTGACCATCGGTTTGTGGATGATAGGCTGAGCTAAACTTCAACTTGGTCCCCATCGCTAGCTGAAGGCTCTCCCAGAAACGCGAGATGAATCGCCCGTCCCGATCTGATACTATAGAAACTGGCACTCTGTGCAGCCGGACTATCTCGTCAAGGTAGGTCTGGGCGAGGCGATCGGCGCTCCAAGTACTTTTGATGGCAATGAAGTGTGCAGACTTGGTTAACCGGTCGACGATAACCCAGATCGCGTCGTTCCCCCGTTGCGTCCTTGGCAGGCCAACAATAAAATCCATGCAGATGTGCTCCCACTTCCATTCCGGGATAGCAAGATTTTGCATTTCCCCGCCCGGCCTCTGATGCTCTGCTTTCACCCTTTGACAAGTTATGCATTGGGACACAAAGAGTGCAACATCTTTCTTCATGCCGTGCCACCAGAAGGTCGTTCGGAGATTCTTATACATCTTCGTGCTCCCGGGATGGATCATATAGGCCGCGTAATGAGCTTCCGCAAGGATCTCCTTTCTAAGTTCTGAATCATCGGAGACGCATAGCCTTCCTCTCACCCGCAACGCCCCATTTTCATCTACTGCAAAGTCCTTTGCCTTCCCCGCTAGAATCTGCTCGTGCATCTTCTTTAGGAAAGGGTCGTCTTTCTGAGTAGATGTGACCCGCTCTATTAGGTTGGGTACGAATCGCATTTGAGCGACCCGTGCGCCACGATATCGAATTCGGAGTTCGATGCCCATCTCTTCTAAGTCCCTTCGTAACCTGCGATCGACTGACAGAGATCCAACGAAGATCCGACTCAGAGCATCCGCTACAACGTTCCCTTTTCCAGGTGTGTAGTCTATCGTCAAGTCGTAATCTTTTATCAATTCTAGCCAACGGCGCTGACGAAGGTTGAGGTCCGTCTGGGTGAATAGGTACTTCAAGCTCTTGTGATCAGTATAAATTCGGCAAGGCACTCCATAAAGGTAGTGTCGCCACAATTTCAGGGCAAAGACAATTGCCGCTAACTCCAGGTCGTGTGTAGGATAATTTTTCTCGTGCTTCTTCAGTTGCCTGGAGGCATAGGCTATCACTCGATCTCGCTGCATAAGTACACACCCCAAACCTTGCCCCGACGCGTCGCTAAATATCTGAAATCCCGAGATCTCGTCTGGTAGTGCAAGTAACGGGGCAGAGGTGAGGCGATGCTTTAACTCTTTAAACGAAGCTTCGCAGTCGGCGGACCACTCAAATGCGACTCCCTTTTGTGTGAGGCGAGTCAGAGGTAGTGCAAGTTTGGAAAAATCCTTCACGAACCGTCTGTAGTAGCCCGCTAACCCGAGGAAGCTTCGAATCTCGCTAACGGATACAGGTCGCTTCCACTCGACAATGGCCTCCACCTTCTTCGGATCGACTGAGATGCCTCCCGCAGAAATGATGTGCCCGAGGAAAGATACACTACTTAGCCAGAATTCACACTTACTCAGCTTAGCATATAGCTGGTTGTCCCGAAGAGTTTGTAGCACGGTCCGCAAGTGCTCTGCATGTTCTTCTTCACTCTTCGAATACACCAAGATATCATCGATGAATACTACTACAAACTTATCGAGATAGGGCCGGAACACAAGGTTCATCAAACTCATAAAGGCAGCGGGTGCATTGGTTAGTCCGAACGGCATCACCAGGAACTCATAATGGCCATAGCGAGTTCGAAAAGCTGACTTTGGCACATCGTCTTGCTTGATCTTTAGTTGGTGATAGCCCGAACGGAGATCAATTTTAGAGAATACCGTGGCAGCCTGCAACTGATCGAAAAGATCGTCTATTCTTGGAAGAGGATACTGGTTACGAATGGTTGCTTTATTCAATTCTCGATAGTCGATGCAGAGCCGCAACGAGCCATCCTTTTTCTTCACAAATAGCACTGGCGCACCCCACGGAGATACACTAGGCCGAATGTATCCTCGATCTAGCAAGTCTTGCAACTGTACTTTAAGCTCTTTCAATTCTGCCGGGGCCATTCGATACGGTGTCTTGGAAATTGGTCGAGTTTCTGGGAACGTGTCTATAGTGAACTCTATCTCTCGATCGGGCGGCATGCCTGGCAACTCGTCGGGGAACACATCAGGAAAATCCGCCACAACGGGGATAGACTCAACGTTTGCGCAATCTTGCCGAGTGTCTCGAACGGACGCTAAGTACCCTTCGCAGCCGGAGTGAATCATCCGTCGAGCAGACATTGCTGAGATCACCATGCAGGCATTCGACGCTTTCGACTCAGGACTGCACGTGAAGCGGAACTCGATCTCGCCGGGCAAACGAAACACGACTTCCTTTTTCGCACAGTCGATTGTAGCTGAACAAGCGCCGAGCCAATCCATCCCCAGAATAAGATCGTAGTCCCTTATGTCTAGAACTATCGCATCTAATGACAATCTCCGTCCCCCGATGCAAATGTTACCTTCACGACAGACTAAGCGAGCCGATAGATCTACTCCCGAAGGAGTGCTAACACTTAGGTTTAAGCCTAGCGGTGTCATAGGGAATGTGTGTTCGGCGGCAAAATCCGCCGAAATGAAGCTATGTGTTGCACCAGAATCAAACAATACTCGAGCAGGTACATTATTAAAAAGTAATATACCTGACACCGTCGTGTTCGATGCAAGTGCCTCGTCCCGAGTCAAAGCATAGACTCGGCCCTGAGCGTTTTGCGGTGCCTGGTTTGCTCGTTGAGTTTGCCCCTGACCCTGAGCTGAGTCATTGTTCTGCTGCGGACGGTGTGAAGATGGATCGTTGGAACGGGTTGGACAATTACGAGCAATGTGGCCCACCTTGCCACAACTGAAACACCCTCCCTTGCTCGCGCGACATTCGCTGACGTGGTGTCCTGGCTTGCGGCAGTAGGCACACTTTTGTCCTTGCTTTCTTCCCTGATTCGAGTCTTGGGAGCCACCGCTGTTGTTGTGGCGCTTATGCGCGTTGTTTCCTCCCGTGTTGGCAGGGCGCTTGTGATTGTTATTTTGCACAGCGTCGGTGCGAACTGGAGGATACTGCGACTCTAGGGACAGTGCATGATTCAAGGACTCCCGCATGGTACGATATTGAGTCACTACGACGTGAGCACGGATAGAAGGTCGTAGTCCGAGCTCGAACTTTCGTGCACGACTTTCGGCATCAGCGAGCTGAGACTTGGCAAATTTTGCAAGTCGGTTGAATTCTGAAGCGTATTGACGCACCGTCATGTCCCCCTGCTTCAGTAGTGCAAACTCGTCTTCTTTTTCGCGACGGACGGCGGGTGGAAGGTATTCCTCCACGAAGGCCTTGCGAAACACGGACCAGGAGATAGCCGTTGTGCCACCTTCACTCATAATAGCTTGCTTGTGCACATCCCACCAATCATGTGCATTTTGTCGGAGCTGAAGCTGGGCACACGCCACCTTCTTGGTCTCGTCTAGGCACAGCGCTTCGAAGTGGTCCTCCAGCTCGACCAGCCAGTCCATTGCTAAGGATGGGTCCTCGGTGCCTTTAAACGTAGCACGGCACATCTTCTTAAATTCAGATATCGACACGATCGACCCATTCTCGCCTGAGGGTAAGGTACCCTGGGAATTCTGTGGTCCGGTGGCTTCGGCAACTATAGGCACGGTTGCGGGGGCGGATGCAGAATGATTGTTGGCGACCATATTCGTCACCATTGTTTGCAGACTATTCATCTGCTTCTGCTGTATATCCGCCTGAGATCGCTGCACCACGAATTGAGCCTCAATCCGTGACTCGAATTGACTCTGCCGTAATTCAGCCTGTTTCTGCTGCGTCTCCATCAAACGCATCATTCGCTCGAACGGATCAGCAGAGGGTACGGCAGAGGGTGCGGCAGCTGGACTCCCAGAGCTGCCCGAGGTGCCTGAACTACTCGCTTGCACTTGCGCCACCATCTGCGCTTGTGCACCCGACTCGGAAGTCGTTCCTTGAAAGGAAAGTAACTTGTATTAGTCTCAAGGTATATTATGGACTCATTGTATGGAACGCATCTCATTTTGGCCAAGCGAATTCAAGGGTCTACTCGGAAGGAACAAGGTCCTCTTTAGAAACTTTCTTTGTGAGATCAAAGGATCTGAAGCATGCTCTGATACCAATATGTCACGCCCCGATTTCGGCTAATCGATAATCGTCCCCCGGGCGTGATGCCGTGCACGCGTAGGGCGCGCGTGCACAAGGCCTTAGGCATAAGGATATTCTTTAGAACAATGCAGCAGAGTAGACCTATAAGATAACACAAGGTTGAGTCACAGAAAAGTTTCTCTTTTATTCATAATGAACATCTTTTTACATCGCTTGACTCAAAAGTATAAAATGCCCCACGGGCTTACAAACTTGGACGCAAAATGAGATAGCCGATCCATACATTATGTCCCTTTACATAGATTCAAAAGAAACACAAAACACCTTGGGTGCGAGTAAGCACCATCGCCTTAGCGATATTCAGCAACGGAGAGGGTGAAAGGCTTCTAGCTTGAGCCTCCAAAAGTCTTGGCCACGTACCGCCAAGAATCCCAAAAGTTCGGAGTGAGCTTCAGCTCCTCGCCGCGTCGCCTTGCGCCGGGGAACCTGCTACAACGAGGGTCAGTACTTCGGAAAGTACTGGTGAAGGCTAGCTGCTCAACTTTACCAAGCTCAAGAGATGAGATCTAATGAGTATGCTACAATTATGTTCTTAGGTGGGTTTCTATTCTTGCCTAGATCAGATTTCATTTAGCAGATATACAAGAACAAAATAACATAACTTCGCATGCCACCGTTCGGTGACTTTACCTGTCCCGTCTGAACCACCTGTACAACTTACCATAGCCTTCCCTGTCACGAAGACATAGTTAGTTTGCACAGTTTAAATATACACAACATCTTTCTCTGTTGTTTAGGAGCCATCATGGGTTTAGTCTGGGCTGGCGGCGACGCTTGCAGCGCGGGTAGCTAGCCCCGCTACAATTCCCCGCTCCCAGGACTAAGAAAGTAGATTCCGCCCGGGTCGAGGCGGCCCGGTGTCCCGGAACCGCTCGCAGGAACCTGGATCCCTTGTGCACAAGAATTCCCATGACCATGTCTATGACTCTACCTCATAGATTTACTTACTAGCCATTTAAAGAACATCATGTACGAAACTGCTTTACTGTACTATCATAATCAACCAACAGTTATATGAAATAGCATGCAGCAGTTTATAGAAGAACACTTTGAACTATCAGTAAATGCCAACCCATTAAACACCCAACGAACATGCATGCATCAATGAATTTATGCAAGGTTTGTATGACAAGCAATGGGTGTTCCAAGCCTACTTCTTATCTTATCTTGTTATCCAACTTGTTACTTAATTGGTATCGTTTGATTGAATGCCCAACTGAGTCAGTTTTATTATGAACGGAGCCCTTGGAAAGAAGGTGCTTATCGAAATAGAGCCACTCACAAGTTTGGTTGAATAGGAAGAAGAAGGAAAGACGCCTAAGACTCCGCTCGCGCGTTGTCTACACGATCACCTGCACGCACCAACGGATGATCAATACCTCCTGCTTCGGTCTCCAAGGGTCGATACGAAATGCGAAATCCTAAGAACGAAAGCAATGAAATCCATTGAAACCGTTCAAGAAAACGCAAGTCATAAAACCAACAAGAAAGCATCCAAGCGGCACGAAAACGGACAAGAAACCAACGCAACGGAAAGGCCCCTCTCGACTCTGCCGCCGAGTCCATCCTCGAGGCACAATCCATTGTATATGGGACCTGATTCCGAAGAAACCAATCCATAACGAGGAAAGGATCTTAATTCAATCTGTCCCGTTCGGACGGTCGTAAGTATTCCTTGGCCGCGCTCCCCGAATAGGGGGAACGGGGCATTACATCATAACCATCCAAAAAAAAGTTTCGTCCCGAAACTTAGGAATAGAACCTACCACTAAGGAATAATGAGGGGAACCTTTCCCTCATATCAGATTCAAGTTCCCAGGTCGACTCCTCGACCGAGTGGTTCCGCCATAGGACGCGCACTAGCGAGACGGTTCGGTTCCGCAACTGCTTCTCTTTACGATCCAAAACTTGGACAGGCTCCGCTGCGTACGACAAGTCCGCTTGCAGATTCAACTGCCCCAAGTCGACTATGTGGTTCGGGTCGTGTACAAACTTTCTCAGCTGTGAAACGTGAAAAATATTGTGTACTTCTGATAGGGCAGGCGGCAAAGCAACTTGATAGGCGACCGGAGTAACCCGTTTGAGAATTTCAAACGGCCCAACAAATCTCGGACTTAGCTTTCCTTTTACTCCGAATCGCATGACTCCGCGCATAGGCGAGACTTTCAAGAACACATGGTCCCCTTCAAAGAATTCAAGGGGGCGACGTCGAGCATCGGCGTAACTCTTTTGTCGGCTTTGTGCTATCTTCAACCGTTCACGAATCAATCGAACCTTTTGGACGGTTTGTTCAACCAGCTCCGGCCCAAGGATTTGCCGTTCTCCGACTTCGTCCCAGCAGATTGGTGACCTACACTTCCGCCCATACAAAGCCTCGTACGGAGCCATCTCGATGCTGGACTGATAACTGTTGTTGTATGCAAATTCGGCCAGCGGCAGGTAGACGTCCCAACTTGACTTCGAATCGATCACGCAGAGGCGCAACATGTTTTCTAGTATCTGATTCACTCGTTCCGTCTGACCATCGGTTTGTGGATGATAGGCTGAGCTAAACTTCAACTTGGTCCCCATCGCCAGCTGAAGGCTCTCCCAGAAACGCGAGATGAATCACCCGTCCCGATCTGATACTATAGAAACTGGCACTCCGTGCAGCCGGACTATCTCGTCAAGGTAGGTCTGGGCGAGGCGATCGGCGCTCCAAGTACTTTTGATGGCAATGAAGTGTGCAGACTTGGTTAACCGGTCGACGATAACCCAGATCGCGTCGTTCCCCCGTTGCGTCCTTGGCAGGCCAACAATAAAATCCATGCAGATGTGCTCCCACTTCCATTCCGGGATAGCAAGATTTTGCATTTCCCCGCCCGGCCTCTGATGCTCTGCTTTCACCCTTTGACAAGTTATGCATTGGGACACAAAGAGTGCAACATCTTTCTTCATGCCGTGCCACCAGAAGGTCGTTCGGAGATTCTTATACATCTTCGTGCTCCCGGGATGGATCATATAGGCCGCGTAATGAGCTTCCGCAAGGATCTCCTTTCTAAGTTCTGAATCATCGGAGACGCATAGCCTTCCTCTCACCCGCAACGCCCCATTTTCATCTACTGCAAAGTCCTTTGCCTTCCCCGCTAGAATCTGCTCGTGCATCTTCTTTAGGAAAGGGTCGTCTTTCTGAGTAGATGTGACCCGCTCTATTAGGTTGGGTACGAATCGCATTTGAGCGACCCGCGCGCCACGATATCGAATTCGGAGTTCGATGCCCATCTCTTCTAAGTCCCTTCGTAACCTGCGATCGACTGACAGAGATCCAACGAAGATCCGACTCAGAGCATCCGCTACAACGTTCCCTTTTCCAGGTGTGTAGTCTATCGTCAAGTCGTAATCTTTTATCAATTCTAGCCAACGGCGCTGACGAAGGTTGAGGTCCGTCTGGGTGAATAGGTACTTCAAGCTCTTGTGATCAGTATAAATTCGGCAAGGCACTCCATAAAGGTAGTGTCGCCACAATTTCAGGGCAAAGACAATTGCCGCTAACTCCAGGTCGTGTGTAGGATAATTTTTCTCGTGCTTCTTCAGTTGCCTGGAGGCATAGGCTATCACTCGATCTCGCTGCATAAGTACACACCCCAAACCTTGCCCCGACGCGTCGCTAAATATCTGAAATCCCGAGATCTCGTCTGGTAGTGCAAGTAACGGGGCAGAGGTGAGGCGATGCTTTAACTCTTTAAACGAAGCTTCGCAGTCGGCGGACCACTCAAATGCGACTCCCTTTTGTGTGAGGCGAGTCAGAGGTAGTGCAAGTTTGGAAAAATCCTTCACGAACCGTCTGTAGTAGCCCGCTAACCCGAGGAAGCTTCGAATCTCGCTAACGGATGCAGGTCGCTTCCACTCGACAATGGCCTCCACCTTCTTCGGATCGACTGAGATGCCTCCCGCAGAAATGATGTGCCCGAGGAAAGATACACTACTTAGCCAGAATTCACACTTACTCAGCTTAGCATATAGCTGGTTGTCCCGAAGAGTTTGTAGCACGGTCCGCAAGTGCTCTGCATGTTCTTCTTCACTCTTCGAATACACCAAGATATCATCGATGAATACTACTACAAACTTATCGAGATAGGGCCGGAACACAAGGTTCATCAAACTCATAAAGGCAGCGGGTGCATTGGTTAGTCCGAACGGCATCACCAGGAACTCATAATGGCCATAGCGAGTTCGAAAAGCTGACTTTGGCACATCGTCTTGCTTGATCTTTAGTTGGTGATAGCCCGAACGGAGATCAATTTTAGAGAATACCGTGGCAGCCTGCAACTGATCGAAAAGATCGTCTATTCTTGGAAGAGGATACTGGTTACGAATGGTTGCTTTATTCAATTCTCGATAGTCGATGCAGAGCCGCAACGAGCCATCCTTTTTCTTCACAAATAGCACTGGCGCACCCCACGGAGATACACTAGGCCGAATGTATCCTCGATCTAGCAAGTCTTGCAACTGTACTTTAAGCTCTTTCAATTCTGCCGGGGCCATTCGATACGGTGTCTTGGAAATTGGTCGAGTTTCTGGGAACGTGTCTATAGTGAACTCTATCTCTCGATCGGGCGGCATGCCTGGCAACTCGTCGGGGAACACATCAGGAAAATCTGCCACAACGGGGATAGACTCAACGTTTGCGCAATCTTGCCGAGTGTCTCGAACGGACGCTAAGTACCCTTCGCAGCCGGAGTGAATCATCCGTCGAGCAGACATTGCTGAGATCACCATGCAGGCATTCGACGCTTTCGACTCAGGACTGCACGTGAAGCGGAACTCGATCTCGCCGGGCAAACGAAACACGACTTCCTTTTTCGCACAGTCGATTGTAGCTGAACAAGCGCCGAGCCAATCCATCCCCAGAATAAGATCGTAGTCCCTTATGTCTAGAACTATCGCATCTAATGACAATCTCCGTCCCCCGATGCAAATGTTACCTTCACGACAGACTAAGCGAGCCGATAGATCTACTCCCGAAGGAGTGCTAACACTTAGGTTTAAGCCTAGCGGTGTCATAGGGAATGTGTGTTCGGCGGCAAAATCCGCCGAAATGAAGCTATGTGTTGCACCAGAATCAAACAATACTCGAGCAGGTACATTATTAAAAAGTAATATACCTGACACCGTCGTGTTCGATGCAAGTGCCTCGTCCCGAGTCAAAGCATAGACTCGGCCCTGAGCGTTTTGCGGTGCCTGGTTTGCTCGTTGAGTTTGCCCCTGACCCTGAGCTGAGTCATTGTTCTGCTGCGGACGGTGTGAAGATGGATCGTTAGAACGGGTTGGACAATTACGAGCAATGTGGCCCACCTTGCCACAACTGAAACACCCTCCCTTGCTCGCGCGACATTCGCTGACGTGGTGTCCTGGCTTGCGGCAGTAGGCACACTTTTGTCCTTGCTTTCTTCCCTGATTCGAGTCTTGGGAGCCACCGCTGTTGTTGTGGCGCTTATGCGCGTTGTTTCCTCCCGTGTTGGCAGGGCGCTTGTGATTGTTATTTTGCACAGCGTCGGTGCGAACTGGAGGATACTGCGACTCTAGGGACAGTGCATGATTCAAGGACTCCCGCATGGTACGATATTGAGTCACTACGACGTGAGCACGGATAGAAGGTCGTAGTCCGAGCTCGAACTTTCGTGCACGACTTTCGGCATCAGCGAGCTGAGACTTGGCAAATTTTGCAAGTCGGTTGAATTCTGAAGCGTATTGACGCACCGTCATGTCCCCCTGCTTCAGTAGTGCAAACTCGTCTTCTTTTTCGCGACGGACGGCGGGTGGAAGGTATTCCTCCACGAAGGCCTTGCGAAACACGGACCAGGAGATAGCCGTTGTGCCACCTTCACTCATAATAGCTTGCTTGTGCACATCCCACCAATCATGTGCATTTTGTCGGAGCTGAAGCTGGGCACACGCCACCTTCTTGGTCTCGTCTAGGCACAGCGCTTCAAAGTGGTCCTCCAGCTCGACCAGCCAGTCCATTGCTAAGGATGGGTCCTCGGTGCCTTTAAACGTAGCACGGCACATCTTCTTAAATTCAGATATCGACACGATCGACCCATTCTCGCCTGAGGGTAAGGTACCCTGGGAATTCTGTGGTCCGGTGGCTTCGGCAACTATAGGCACGGTTGCGGGGGCGGATGCAGAATGATTGTTGGCGACCATATTCGTCACCATTGTTTGCAGACTATTCATCTGCTTCTGCTGTATATCCGCCTGAGATCGCTGCGCCACGAATTGAGCCTCAATCCGTGACTCGAATTGACTCTGCCGTAATTCAGCCTGTTTCTGCTGCGTCTCCATCAAACGCATCATTCGCTCGAACGGATCAGCAGAGGGTACGGCAGAGGGTGCGACAGCTGGACTCCCAGAGTTGCCCGAGGTGCCTGAACTACTCGCTTGCACTTGCGCCACCATCTGCGCTTGTGCACCCGACTCGGAAGTCGTTCCTTGAAAGGAAAGTAACTTGTATTAGTCTCAAGGTATATTATGGACTCATTGTATGGAACGCATCTCATTTTGGCCAAGCGAATTCAAGGGTCTACTCGGAAGGAACAAGGTCCTCTTTAGAAACTTTCTTTGTGAGATCAAAGGATCTGAAGCATGCTCTGATACCAATATGTCACGCCCCGATTTCGGCTAATCGATAATCGTCCCCCGGGCGTGATGCCGTGCACGCGTAGGGCGCGCGTGCACAAGGCCTTAGGCATAAGGATATTCTTTAGAACAATGCAGCAGAGTAGACCTATAAGATAACACAAGGTTGAGTCACAGAAAAGTTTCTCTTTTATTCATAATGAACATCTTTTTACATCGCTTGACTCAAAAGTATAAAATGCCCCACGGGCTTACAAACTTGGACGCAAAATGAGATAGCCGATCCATACATTATGTCCCTTTACATAGATTCAAAAGAAACACAAAACACCTTGGGTGCGAGTAAGCACCATCGCCTTAGCGATATTCAGCAACGGAGAGGGTGAAAGGCTTCTAGCTTGAGCCTCCAAAAGTCTTGGCCACGTACCGCCAAGAATCCCAAAAGTTCGGAGTGAGCTTCAGCTCCTCGCCGCGTCGCCTTGCGCCGGGGAACCTGCTACAACGAGGGTCAGTACTTCGGAAAGTACTGGTGAAGGCTAGCTGCTCAACTTTACCAAGCTCAAGAGATGAGATCTAATGAGTATGCTACAATTATGTTCTTAGGTGGGTTTCTATTCTTGCCTAGATCAGATTTCATTTAGCAGATATGCAAGAACAAAATAACATAACTTCGCATGCCACCGTTCGGTGACTTTACCTGTCCCGTCTGAACCACCTGTACAACTTACCATAGCCTTCCCTGTCACGAAGACATAGTTAGTTTGCACAGTTTAAATATACACAACATCTTTCTCTGTTGTTTAGGAGCCATCATGGGTTTAGTCTGGGCTGGCGGCGACGCTTGCAGCGCGGGTAGCTAGCCCCGCTACAATTCCCCGCTCCCAGGACTAAGAAAGTAGATTCCGCCCGGGTCGAGGCGGCCCGGTGCCCCGGAACCGCTCGCAGGAACCTGGATCCCTTGTGCACAAGAATTCCCATGACCATTTCTATGACTCTACCTCATAGATTTACTTACTAGCCATTTAAAGAACATCATGTACGAAACTGCTTTACTGTACTATCATAATCAACCAACAGTTATATGAAATAGCATGCAGCAGTTTATAGAAGAACACTTTGAACTATCAGTAAATGCCAACCCATTAAACACCCAACGAACATGCATGCATCAATGAATTTATGCAAGGTTTGTATGACAAGCAATGGGTGTTCCAAGCCTACTTCTTATCTTATCTTGTTATCCAACTTGTTACTTAATTGGTATCGTTTGATTGAATGCCCAACTGAGTCAGTTTTATTATGAACGGAGCCCTTGGAAAGAAGGTGCTTATCGAAATAGAGCCACTCACAAGTTTGGTTGAATAGGAAGAAGAAGGAAAGACGCCTAAGACTCCGCTCGCGCGTTGTCTACACGATCACCTGCACGCACCAACGGATGATCAATACCTCCTGCTTCGGTCTCCAAGGGTCGATACAAAATGCGAAATCCTAAGAACGAAAGCAATGAAATCCATTGAAATCGTTCAAGAAAACGCAAGTCATAAAACCAACAAGAAAGCATCCAAGCGGCACGAAAACGGACAAGAAACCAACGCAACGGAAAGGCCCCTCTCGACTCTGCCGTCGAGTCCATCCTCGAGGCACAATCCATTGTATATGGGACCTGATTCCGAAGAAACCAATCCATAACGAGGAAAGGATCTTAATTCAATCTGTCCCGTTCGGACGGTCGTAAGTATTCCTTGGCCGCGCTCCCCGAATAGGGGGAACGGGGCATTACATACAACAGGTTTAAATATACAATGGATCACTGGCGTTTGCCATAAAGGACACTAGTCATAGACGAGAATAGGTTGCAGCGAAAGTACGGTGGGTGCTACAAGCCATTCCGTCTAGTACAGTTGACTATACAGTAGGGTTCCGTCCGGACCGGATCGGTGCCAGTGCCCCAGCGACCGTCCGCAGAAACCAGTTATCTTGTGCACAAGTTGTCCGTGATCGAACAGTACGTTTGCTAAGTTAACAGTTCATGCAGTTGAGGCAAACAGTAGTACGGGACAGTCGGTATTGCATGATTTATTTAACATAGCCTCTATGAACAGTTTAGCGCATACAAGGTGTTCCATACTTAGCACGATTTATAGAACAGTTATGAACGAACTAGCATACAGTATGATAACAGTTCACATATTTGATTGACAAGCATAAGAACCAAGTCTATTCTCTTTTATCTTGGTTTCTTTTATTATTACTTGGTATCGTTTGATCGGGGCAAAGGAGTGAAGCTTGGAAGCAGGGCTAGCTAATCGGGTTGGTAGCCACTTACTTAGATTTTGGAAAGAAGAAGGAAAGAGGCGCTTCACGACTCCGCTCGCAAGCCGCCTACTGTTCGTTCACCTGCACACGAACAGCTCGATTAATACTTCTTCCTCTCTTTCCAATCTCGAAATAGAAGTGCAGTTCAATGAACGAAAACAATGAAAACCATCGAAACCGTTCAAGGAAAACAAGCAAATCCCAAAACTAACTCAAAGCACGAAAGCAACAAGCGACATCGAAAACCGAGGCAATAAAAGATAGCAGCGGAGAGGTCCCTCCTGACTCTGCCGCTAAGCCGATCCTTGGGGCGCAGTCCACTGAATATGGGAATCGATTCCGAACAAATAAATCCATAACGAGGACGAGTTCTTAATTCAATCTATCCCGATCGAACGATACCGTCTTGTGTTTCTTAGTCGCGCTCTCCGCACCGGGAGAACGGGGCGCTACATCCTACCCAACTAATTGGAAGTTTCGTCCCGAAACTTAAGAATAGGACCTACCGTTAGGGAGCATTTCGTTCAGGACGACGGTTAAGGCGGCTCAGTGGACAGTCACGAACGGTATGGTTTGCTTCACCGCAAACTAAACATAACCCAAGTTTCAGGCGGCACTTATCTATTGTGTGCCCCGGCCGTCTACAGAAATGGCATACTTTGTCTAACTTTTCTCCATGCTTGCCACCGTTATTCGGACGCTTTGCAGCGTTGTTTCCTCTATCGTTGCTTTAGCGTTTGTGATTTTAGGTATGCACAGCGCCGGCAGGAACGTGAGGATAGTGTGGTTCGAGCGACAGGGCGTGATTCATGACTTCACACATTGTCCTATACTGAGGAACGGCTACGTGCGAATGGATGACAGGGCGTAGTCCACCTTCAAACCTTCTAGCTCGACTCGCTGCATCAGGTAAATAGGCCCTAGCGAATTTGGAGAGTCGGTTGAATTCGGCGGAGTACTCCTTAACTGTCATGCTGCCTTGCCGCAGCTGCACGAACTCGTTTTCCATTTGACGTTGTACTGGAGGGGGTACAAACTCCTCTTCGAACGCGACACGAAAGGTCGTCCACGGGATCGCCTCCTCTCCGTGATCAAATTGGAGAGATCGTCGATGCACGTCCCACCAATCGTGCGCGTTGAGGCGGAGCTGTAATTGCGCGCAGGCGATGCGCTTTTCTTCGGGGACCTCTAGCAGAGCGAAGTGATCTTCAAGTTCGGCCAACCAATCTAGAGCTACGACTGGGTCCTCAGTCCCGTTGAATGGGGTGTTGCAGACTTTCTTGAAGTGGCCAAAGTCGAAGGCAGTCACATCCCTCGTCCTTGGTATTTGCGGCGTCTCTACTTCAAGCACAGGCTGTTCCACCGGAGTCGCTGGCGTTGCCGCGGACTGGTTGGATGCCAAAGTCTGAACGATCTACTGCAGGGTATCTACCTGCTTCTGTTGGACTGAGAATCGTGCTTCTATATTGTCTTGAAACTTGAGCTGACTCTCTTCCGCTCGCTTCTCGGCCCGTTCATGGCGAGCCTCGTCCCTTTGTTGGTTTGCCTCCAACATCTGCAACATTCGTTGGACGGGATCGATGCTTGGCACGGCTCGCTGGCTCTTTGAACTTCCCGAAGTATCCGAACTACTTTCTTGGCCTTGCATTTCGTCCGGGACTTGCGCTGCAGATTGCGCTGGAGCCATTCCTTCAAAAGAAGGTAAATTACATTATGATCATAATGTATTATGGACTTATTGCATGAACGTATCTCATTTTGGCCTAGCGAGTTCAAGAGTTCGCACAGGAATTGATCGTTAAAGGAACTTTTCCAGCACGAAGTCTAAGGAACTTTGAATCTGTGCTCTGATACCACTATGTCACGCCCCGAGGCGTCCCCAGAGTCGCGACCGCCGTGCGGGCCTGGAGTTGCGCCCGCACAAGGCTTTAATGATTTGCATAGCAAGCATATATTCAGAGTACGCAGATAAATTGAAACATAGAAAAGTTCTCTTTATTGATAATGAACATCTATTACAAACTCTTGAACGAGTTAGCTAATATGCCGAACGGCTTACAAAAGAGATGACTCAAAATGAGATAGCAGTCCTGTATATTACATCCTTTTATAAACTCAAAACGATAAAGACCTCCAGGCTGGAGGACGGCTTTGCCACGGAGCTGCATTTGTGTATGAAGAGTTGCAGCTTCGGACTTCAAAAGGCTTCAAGGGACGCGGTGAAGGTGCGCCAACAGTTGGACTGGATCGGGTAGACGACTTCGGCTCCTCGCTCGGTTCGCCTTGGTGCGGAGAACCTGTTTCAACGAGGGTCAGCATATCGAAACATGCTGGTGAAGGCGAGCTAGCCTGACTATACCAATCAACACATTGTTTAGTGAAGCATGCATATTTGTGGGTTTCTATCTTGCCTTAGTTCATTTACAAGTAAGCAGCATATTGAATTTACTGAAATGAATGTGCCACCGTTAGGTGGGTTTTACCTGACCGTCTGAATTACCTGCACAATACTTACCATGCCTTCCCTGAAACGAAGACACAAGTTAGTATGCAACAGGTTTAAATATACAATGGATCACTGGCGTTTGCCATAAAGGACACTAGTCATAGACGAGAATAGGTTGCAGCGAAAGTACGGTGGGTGCTACAAGCCATTCCGTCTAGTACAGTTGACTATACAGTAGGGTTCCGTCCGGACCGGATCGGTGCCAGTGCCCCAGTGACCGTCCGCAGAAACCAGTTACCTTGTGCACAAGTTGTCCGTGATCGAACAGTACGTTTGCTAAGTTAACAGTTCATGCAGTTGAGGCAAACAGTAGTACGGGACAGTCGGTATTGCATAATTTATTTAACATAGCCTCTATGAACAGTTTAGCGCATACAAGGTGTTCCATACTTAGCACGATTTATAGAACAGTTATGAACGAACTAGCATACAGTATGATAACAGTTCACATATTTGATTGACAAGCATAAGAACCAAGTCTATTCTCTTTTATCTTGGTTTCTTTTATTATTACTTGGTATCGTTTGATCGGGGCAAAGGAGTGAAACTTGGAAGCAGGGCTAGCTAATCGGGTTGGTAGCCACTCACTTAGATTTTGGAAAGAAGAAGGAAAGAGGCGCTTCACGACTCCGCTCGCAAGCCGCCTACTGTTCGTTCACCTGCACACGAACAGCTCGATTAATACTTCTTCCTCTCTTTCCAATCTCGAAATAGAAGTGCAGTTCAATGAACGAAAACAATGAAAACCATCGAAACCGTTCAAGGAAAACAAGCAAATCCCAAAACCAACTCAAAGCACGAAAGCAACAAGCGACATCGAAAACCGAGGCAATAAAAGATAGCAGCGGAGAGGTCCCTCCTGACTCTGCCGCTAAGCCGATCCTTGGGGCGCAGTCCACTGAATATGGGAATCGATTCCGAAGAAACAAATCCATAACGAGGACGAGTTCTTAATTCAATCTATCCCGATCGAACGATACCGTCTTGTGTTTCTTAGCCGCGCTCTCCGCACCGGAAGAACGGGGCGCTACACGCACGAAGGAGGCATCCGCACTGAACGAGGTTCTCCCGCACCCTGCATACAAACTGGTGGATTATCAGTACATTGAATGCACTGGTGGGGAAGCTACTCGCCCGCTCGACAAATCCAAACACGTAACACAGGTTTCGTGCACCAACTATTAAGTTGTCTTTTTAGTTTCCTTAGGATCAGTTTCAAGCAAATATTTGAATAGCCTAACTCGTGTGGCAGTGTGCCGTGCAACATGAGAGAAAACACGGCGAGACTTACCCTTTGGCCTTCCCTGTCCAAGGCAAACATTGTTAATTTAAGCACGGGCAAGTATAAGCATTCAGGAGCATAGCATATGCAACATGCAAACACGAGAATCATTGAACGGGACAATATTTGGTGTGCTCAGTTGTTCTTTGATGCGATGCAATGACTCGCACGCGGATAGCCGCTAAGCGAGGATGACTTATCTAGATGAACATGAGTCGCTGGCATAGCCATAAAGGACTAATCCCAGACGAGAATGGAACGCAATGAGAGCACACGATGCGCTACGAACCATTTTGCCCGTACACGATGGATTGCACATGTAGTCCAAGGCCAAGATGGAATGCAACCAAGTACACGATATGCTGCAAACCATCTCGCCAGCACACGATAGACTACACATGATGTGGTCCTAGGCCAAGTGGAATGCAACCAAGGACATGATATGCTGCAAACCACTCGCCTGCACACGATGGACCATACTTGAAGTTCCATCCGGATCGGAGCGGCCTCAGTGCCCCGGTGACCGTCCGTGGAACTATGCCTCATTTCCGAGTTGTCCGCGACATGCAAGTCAGGGTCAATCCAATTTCAGGCAACACGAGTACGTGATTTATTTGACCAATCTCAGGCAACACGAGTACACGATATACTTGAACCATGATTCTACGTTCAGTGAGTGACTTGCCTTGATGCATTCCTCTGGTTCGGGGCTGCCTTGGGTGACCTAACGGTCCCGGATACTTGCAAGTTCAATCATGCACGGAACGACTACTTAGTAGTCTCCGAGGTTTGGATGAAAACATGGTAACAATCAAGCAGACAAGCATGCGTTTCTAAGGAATATAAGTAAACACGTTTGTTCGGACCCGAAGGTAAGACGAGAGTTAGATCGTTAGGGGACTTAGCATGCGAGGGTCTGAATACAAGCAGTATTTCATTTTCCATGTTCTAGCATAGCAATACAAGTTAGGATTATTCCCTTAGCTAGGTGCGTTGGATTTATTAGCATACAGGGTGATTCACCTAGCGACTAGCATGTATCAATCCAGATTTTATGTGTGCTGGCTAAGCAAAGACAAGTTCACTGTAGCCACCCACCTTAGCGATGATTCGCCTCGGTAGAGCGATACGTCAAGCGAGCCTCTGAAAGCCTAAGCTGAAATCCTGTTTGGGCAAGTCTGGATATCCTTTGCTTCTTGTTTGAGGCAAAGCGGGTCAGCAGTCCGCTTGAGCGGAACGGGGTGTTACATCGTGTCTGTTATGTTTTAACAATATGTCCTCTTGAGTGAAAGTGATGTTAGGGACCACTTCCATCACACTATGGCATTGAGGACATGCCACATGCTCTTTATTAGGGGATTTGAGCTGAGTCAAGCATACATCTGCTTGCATTAACGTTTCACTCAAGGCTTGACGAGTGTCTTTGGATAGCCTAAGTAGCTCAAAAATGGGCAGTCTGGCTGGAGTATTAGCCAACTGAGCCAAGATGTCGAAGTTATAGGGTTTCTCTAAACCTTTGTTTTGAATATTCTTCAAAGGTTTATCGAAACGAACTTCTTTTTGCTTGCCTTTGTCCAGCGAAGTTGGTTTAGAAGGACCTGCCTCTGGCATAACAGGTTCAGGTTCAGGTTCTGGATGTTTGGCAGGCGAAGTGTCTGTCGTTGCTTCCTCCTGGTTTCCTCCATAGTCTTTAAGGTAGGCTTTTCCTGACCGGGTTCCGGTTGCTAATGCCTCTTCTTCCGATGTCGGGGATACTGCAACCATATGGCATGGTTTATATCTCGAGTTCTTTTTAGATTTAGCTTTAGCAGCTTTAGTCTCTTCCTCAATTTCTGACACCATATCAGGGTGAACCCACATGATCTCTCCACGCTTGGTAGTTAGGGGCACTAAGTCATGATTTTGACACCTGGTAGGAGGGAGATTAACAATGTTCATCATTGCCCGTAGAATAGGTACCACACCATCCGGGACTTCTTGAGGGGGCAGATTGCCAAATTGGAGTGAGATCATGTTTGCAGTGGCCGTCTTTTCGCTGTTACACAGAGTAATGGCCTTGGCGTCGATCAGCTCCTGGTTTTTCCTTTTCAGTACATAGCATACCTTTGTGGGATGATGTATGTATCTATGGAAAATGCCGTACTTAGGATTATTTGTACTGCCGACTTCATTTGGACGCTTTACTTCGGGGAGAGTAAGCTTGCCACTTTTGACTAGACAGTCGAATATGCTCGGAATATCGTCGTCGTCATAAGAATATTCCTCTATAGGTCTGGAAGTCCCAGGTTTCGTCTGCGTAGTCACTGGGGTATTTTGCCTGGAAGTGTTGATGGCCAGAGCTTCCTTTCCTTTGGAACTACGAGTATGGTCATATTGGAGGATGACCACTTCCCTCGATCGGAGGTAGAGATCATGATTCCGTTGTCACGAGCCTTTCGACTATTGTCTTCAGTGGCTACCGCTGAGATGATAAACGAGGGCCAATCATGGAACTGATATGGTCCCGTGAATACTGAGATCAATAGGAGAAGGATCTTCCTGCAAATGTCCACCAAGGCAGAATCCGGAACTCCGGGAGGCATCTGCAAAGTAGCCTGACGAAAATGTTCAATAAAAGTACGAACGTTTTCTTTCTCCTTCTGCTTTACTTCGATAAGTGATGACATAGACATGTACATTCCTCCTTCGTAGAATCGAGCAAAGAACAGAGTCTTGAAATCTTCAAAAGAAGTGATGTAGTTGTCCGCTAGACTACGGTACCAATGGTAGGCCACTCCAGACAGACAGCCTTTAAACACTTGAGTGAGAATGGCGTCATTCCCCTGCAACAACACCATCATCATGCTAAAGTAGTTCATGTACTGGCTTGGCGACGTCTTTCCCTCAAACAAAACCATAGCCTGTGGTTTTGTATTTTGGTGGGAAAGGGATTTCGTCCCAGATAGCTGGGTATGGCTGGTTGATTCCCAACTTCTTGAGCCGATCCTTATGTTTCAAGGCATCAAATTGGGCTTTTAATTCCCGAACTTCCTGTATCGGATCTTCAGTTGGGAAAGGGATAGCAGAGAGGTGAGAGATCTGTTGCATTGTAACTCCCACAGGAGGTAATACATTCTTCGGGTTAAGGGGTTGAGGAGCACCTGATTCTTGATTTTGAATAGGCTCCTGGCATGCATTGGATGGTGGCATGTCTACCCCCACCCGTAGTTTAGTCGGAGGAACAGGTGCTTGAGCTACCGTAGCTGTATGTTGAGTCACCATCATTTGGTGCATACTCTCCATCATGGTATGCATCTCTTTAAGCGATGCTTCCAATACAGCGATGCGTTGTTCAGTACTTCCTGATGGGGAAGCTTCTTTATGTTCATCTTCAACGGCATAAACTCCCATTTCTCTGGATGCCACCGAGGGATTAGTATAGATCTTTGTAGAGATCGAGTCTATACTTTTAGCATAAAATTTAGAAAGCTGGCGACCCCCAGTGTCAGAATCAGAAGAATATGAAGCCGATTGCCGTGACCTTGAGCGAGTGTTTCGAAAAACACATGCCTCAATATTCTCCAGGAGTCTGTCAAACCTTCTTTGGCTCGGAGTTCTAGAGGGATGACGTCTTGAACTTGACCTTCCTCTAGGAATGTGCGAAGCCATGTTTACCGATGCGAATGACGGTTCTTCTTCCTGTAAGGACAAAGAGTAGTTCAACCGGTCGAAAACTGACCGTTTTGCCTTAGAACAGCAGTAGTTAATTATAACCTTATGACTATTACAACAATGCTCCCTAGGGGGTGTAATAGACATATTAGAAGATCCCCTATCTTTGCGTTTCTGGATCAAGAAATCACGCAAATCAGGAGGATTAACAGAAGAAGAAGAGGGCTTATTCCGCCTTTTTACATCAGTAGGAACGTGGAGATTGGGAACCACAACCCTCTCTCTGCCATAAGAATACAGCAGTTCCCCCATATGAGTTGCATACGATCCATCATCCTTCTGAGGAGCGTATTTTCCCGTAAAATGGGTCTTCTTTACGCAGACAGGTTTATCCTGGCGTAATTTGGAGTTTGGCACTGGTTCGCGTAAAACAGAAAAAGTCCTCAAGCAGCCTCCAGCGTCACGCGTAATCTGAAGAGTGGGCAACTTCTTCTCTTGGTGGCTTACAAGTCTAGCGGTTGGGAGATCCGCCACTCGTTTTCCCTTGATGTGATCCAAGGGTTTATCTGCCTCATCATAGACGGGAGATGTATTTCTACGCGCAGGGCGCGTTTGAAATTTCTGAATTGGCGCTGAGGCCTTGTCAGAAATTTTGTCTGCCACGTCACAGACGGGAGACGAAGTTTTACGCGCATGGCGCGTTCTAGACTTCTGGATTGGCACTGGGGCATTGCCAGAAGCTTTGTCTGCCACGTCACAGACGGGAGACGGGTTCTTACGCACAAGGCGTATAGGTTGTGATGTCACAACCTTGTTGATCAGAGGAGGAGAGCTTGCAGGAAGGGTAGAGGATGTCTTGGACATCCATATTTACGCAGCTTCCTGTTGTCCTGGACAGAGAGGGCATGAGAGCTACCCCCTGCTCGAAGCATGTCTTTATAAGCAGATTGGTCGAAGTGGACGACCAAAGTCTTCTTCGTCGATCCGACGGATACAACATCGTGTTGAGCAATGGCTTTCTCGTCAGATGAGAAAGTAGTCTCCAGCAGAGTCGCCATCTTGTGTTTGATGATAAACGAAAGAATGAAAATAGGTTTATACGAAACCCTTTCTTTGTTTACAAACAAGAAAAAGAGTATAATTAATCCTATACGAGGATGTTAAGTACAATAAAAATTATTCTGGGGAAAAATTGCTCTAGGAGTCTGATCTGCGGTCGATCACTTTGTCCCTTGGACCACACGATGATGAAGAATTGCTGTAGAAGAAGAAGAAGCTTCAAATATTGCAGGAGGGATTGGATTCTCGTTGCCAGAGTCGTCAATCACTACTCTCTGTCTGTGCTCTTTCTCTTTCTGATCTCTTAATCTCTTTCTTTTCCACCCCTGATCTCCTGTGACCGGATGTCTCTATTTATAGTGCTCAGTCACAGTAACTGTCCAGTCGGCGTAGAAGCCAAACTGTGAAGAGAGTTGCACTCTTTACGCAACGGTTATAATAACTGCTACCCACGTTTGAATGATCTCCTGAATCCGCGTATAACGTGTGTCCCATTATGAGTTAACGCATATAAATGCTTCTCGAAGATCACGGCATGCAAGCCACGTAGGTAACTGCCACTCGCGTAAAGATGGTTGGCATAAAAGCCAAATAACTGTCTTGTTGGCGTAAAAGCCAAATAGCTGTCTTGTTGGCATAAAAGCCAGATTTTGCTTAAAACTTGATCCTGCATGAATAATAGATAACCAGCGTAAAAAATAGCCAATTATCCATCACGACTGAGGTCTTGAGCGTATTCTGGGTCAAATAACCTTATCACGTACCTTTGCAAATATAGCCTAATTTGGCGTATTTCGAGGAGATAGCATACGTTGTGCTCCTATAGTTGAAAATAGCCTGGGTGGCGTAAAATGCCAGGATGGTGATGTAAGCGTATTAGCCCTAGTTTTAGCTCTCCCAGTCATGACAAAATTATAAAAGATAGAACCAAATCTCGTGCATTAAATGTAGAGATATGCCTCAATCTCGTGCATTAAATGCCGAGATATGCCTCGAGCTCTGTATGAGAAACAGTTTTTGACGTGGCATCTGATTTCGTCTTATCTTGAGCATAAAAGCTTATCTCTGCCTGTGTAAAATAGGCAACGTATTCCTTGAATGCGTAAAAATGACTTGTATCAAGAATATGTCACTAAACGACAGCCTGGACCTCTGTGCAGAATCATCAATACAGCCGTCCTCTCGGTCGTCGTGCAGTACTTTTGTCAGGAGTCAGGTTCACTGTTCTGTCTGACAGATTCATTCGAGGAATATGAAGAGTTCCTCGTATGACTTTACGTTGCATTAAAACACAAACGTATTTTACGCCGGTGGGAGGTGTAGCAACATTTTACGCCAAAACAGCCTTGAAGCGCTGCTTTACGCGAGCAGCTCTGAAGTCATATTTTATGCCACGCAGCGCTGAAGCTCTGTTTTACGCGGGCTTCATAGATGTTAGGGGTTTTACGCGTATAATTCGCCAGCGTATTTTTCATGCTTCTACAATAATGTTACGGAGAATAACCCGTCATCAAAATGGAAAGAAAAATAACTCCAAGTAAAATATTCAGAAGTCACTACAATATCAAATATCTAAGAACACTAAGCATAATAAATAAATGGTAAGAATATTGTGTGCTCAAGAGAAGTCCTCCGGAACAACCTCGTCTTCTACAATATGTACGTCTCCAATAGCAGCACATGCCCGTAAACCTCAGGATATCTCTCATCGTCTACACCTGGGGACATAATCCGGATCCATGTCCTTAGGGGACATAGCAAGGTACAATAAACACTCAAACCAAATAAAATACAGTAAGTAAAAATAGATCCTCAGGGCAAGTTATGTGACTAGCTAAGTAAAATACAAATGAGAGCATCACTAGTACTCAGGCTGAGACCACTACAGACTGTGTCGGGGAGCCCATAGCAGCAAGTAGTATCTCGTAGGGCCAGTAAATGTTCCAAGCTCTGGTATAGAGACTAAAGCACCTCCAGTAACATAGTATATATATAAACATAATCAGCTGTAGCATGTGTGTGTCTTCCCACCCAATGTAATCTCACATCTCATGTCCACAACGTCTCATATCTATAACACGCAAGATCATGACCTCTAGCTAATACAATGAGTCATAATGATATCTATATAATATGCAAGTCTCATATCATGAATCTTGTAAGCCTATACAGAATCACCATGAATAACTCAAGAAAGATTATGTCATATGAAATAGTGTCAAGTGTCCTACGGTCTGACGTACTTGGTAAAGCAAGTATATAAAAATAGGATCGTGGAATCAACTCTCTAAGTGACGTTACACGACTCCGCGTACGACGTCGACACCCGAATCTTGTTCGGATGCTAAGCAACGTCTCATGGTCCTAGGTTGAGCAGGCACATCACAAGAATATATATATATATATATATATATATATATATATATATATATATATATATATATATATACATAAAAAGAAACACAAGCAGATAATATAACAGGATCTACTGCGAGTTTGGCAAGGTACACTTGCCTGGGTCTGCAGTATGTAGTTGCAAAGTTGGTCCCGCATCCACTCCTCCGGAATCCAATTGACCTAAATAATAAATTTTCTACTTTAAGTCTCTAATCAAAAATCTTGTAACAGCAACAAAATTTTATAATTTTTTATAAACCATTAATACCTAATTCTAACCTCATCTTAATATGTAAATTATTGACACAACAACTTACACGTTTTACGTGGTATCGGAACCTAGTTTCATGGTTTACGACTTCCAAAATTTACGGTTAAGTCCCCAATCGAAGGACATGAAAATAAATCATAATAAATCATGTAATATTGATTTAAAACTTATTTATATTAATTTTTAACCATTAAATTACATAATTAACAAAATAATCATATTTCAAGATTATGGCTACTTTAAGTTGCCTACTCTTGTCAGAAACTTATTCGGAGCATTTTCAGTCCATTTGTATGGTTTATATTCATGAAAAATTATTTTTATATCATATTTTATTCTGTTTTAATGTCAAAAATAATCACCTTTTATTTCTTACAAAATAACCCCTATTTATGGGCAAAACTATGCCACAAAATCATCCGAAACCTAGGCTAGTGACCCTTATTTTTAGGGTTCATAATTTTGATAAAAATACCATAAAAATAATTCAAAAATAATTATTTTACATTAATAAACCACCAATAAATTCAGTTTTAAGAATTAACAACAAGGCCTCCAAGAATCGTGTCACAAAGTCTAAAACTAGCCCTACTGTTGTCCAATCTATCATCAATCTAACAAGAAAATTTTCATAAATTTTTATGGTGGAAAAAGATAAAAAGGAAGAATTCTAGAATATTAAACTTAAATAAATCTAAGAGACCCATTTCCATGAAGATTTGAGAAGGGAAGTTTGAATCCTTACCCGAAAGCTTTGAAGGTTTGGATGACGGTGCCTCTTCTTGTTCAAGAACGCACCTTCTTGATTGTTCTTGCGTTGCTTCTCCCTTCTTGATGGGTTGACGATGATGGAAATGGATTATTTATGGATTGATGATGATGGAAATGGATTCTTAATGGGTTTGATGGCAATGGTGGAGCCTTTATGGTTGTTTGGTGGAGATTGGGTAGAAGGGTGATGAAAGGTGGAGCTTTGGAAGAGAGGAGAGAATTTTTGGTGTAGGAGATAATGTTGTAAGGGGTAGATGACAAGGGGGATGATCTTACACGTGAAGGAGAGGGTCGTCCAAAAAGGGGAGAGAGTTGTTAGGGTTAGGGTTTTGTGATAAGGGGGTATATATATGGGCCTTTTGGATAGATTTAAACCTAGGAGGGGGTGTTCCTAGGACTTGTAGGGGTCGGCCACCAAGGGGACTGCTCTTGAATGAAATTATGAAGAGGGGATGGTTTTTTATGGTTGGGATTTGGTTGGTTAGGATCTTGGGTGGTTAGGCAGTTAGTTAGTTGGGTAGTTTGCCAACTAGGATGCCACCTATGTCCCTTTCTATAATTAGAACTCTATAAATAGAACTAAATTAATATAAATATAATATATATATATAATATATATATATGGGTTTATTTGTGTAAACTACATGACTACATGCGTTCGGGTTGGGTTTGGATCAAGTTCTAGTCAAAAGGAGGCAGTTTTACGGTAACCATGGTTCTAGATGTTTGATAATATTTTTGGATCATGGGGGATGTCAAACAAATGTAACATCCATATCCCAAATATATTAGGCACAATCAAGATTATTAATATAAATTTTGTTGAGAGAAAAAAAGCTGTGCATTGCTTCAAATAACCAAGCCATGGCAAAGGGTCATATATATAAAAGAAGGATTTAGAAATTATTATTCTAATCTATTAAATTAAATTAAATAATTATAATAAATTAAAAAATACTAAACTAACCGTATTCAAAAATAAAGGGGCTTACATAACGTAAATGACCAGTTCTTTCTGGCCATACCCATGCCAGACTGAGAAGACTCCAATGCATCACCAAATAAGAAGTACGGCTTCTTAAAGGTACCGCTTCCATCCCAAACAGGCATCTCCTCTGAGTTTATCTGGCTCAACAGGAAGGAAGGACTCTGCTCGCCAATCTTCTTTTGTCGTCCAGACGAAAGATCATTATCAATATGATTCTGGACAGTCGCAACCAGGTCCCTCAGATTCATGTTCAAGGGTAGCACGTTCTGCCCAAGGACCATTTCTCCAGATGGTGTAGTGGGCAAAGTCACTGCAAAAACCACAAAAGAGTTTGGTTAGAAATGTTCTATAATGATATACATATACGGCCGAGGTACCTATGCGGCCGAGTTAGCTATGAGGCATAGGCACCCATGCGGCCGAGTCAGCCATGCAGCAGAACTCGTCCATGCAGCATAGGCATCCATGCGGCCGAGTCAGCCATGCGGAAGAACTCGTCCATGCGGCTAGGTTACCTCTGTGACAGTGAATAGTTGGCGCATAGACGTATCTATTTGTCCAACGGTGCATACGTGTCTCTGTGTTCTCGAGTGTTCATCTCCTTCATATAACCTACCCTCAATAGGCAATTAAACATCTGCAGGGAACGGCGGAGGGTCCACCGCAGCAGAGCGACCCTTCCCCTTACTCTTGTCCTTTCCCTTTCCCTTGGGGGCCTTCTTGGCAGCGATGGCGGCGGAGGAGGCAACCTTGGGAGCCATGGCAAAAGATAGAAAGAGGAAAGAGAAAAGAGAGTTTGGAGAAAATGACTTCTCTCTCTCTCTCTTTCCCCCTATATATAGGGGAGACTATGCGGCAATGGATGACGACAGCGGCTGTTTGAATCCCGATCCGCGATCCGCCTCGATCCACATAACGACAACGGTTGGCGGTGATTCCTCGTTAGTTGAGCCACTTTATCCATTGATGGCACAGAATCCCAAGAGATCCGTACAAAGATCAAAGCAAATCTTCTCATTTAATGATCGGACAGCCTGTCAGAGACAACTATTTAACAACGAGACTATGCGACATGACCTACATATGCGGCCAATAGCGCTCGTCCATGCTTCTTTTCAATGCGGCCAATAACATTCGTCCATGCTTCTTTTCAAAGTATTCCAAACTTGTCATTTTGGAAACTTTGAAGGGGGTCTTGTAGAAGCATAAAAAATTATGCAGGTCACATAAAGGTCGTGCCCCCTCAACAAGCCGCAGAGAAGCCACATGCGGCCTGAACAATCAAACCGCTGAGAAACCATATACGGCCTGAACAATCAAGTCACAGAGAAGCCGCATGCGGCCTGAACAATCAAGCCGCAGAGGAACCAAATGCGGCGTGAACAATCAAGTCATAGAGAAGCCATATGCGGCCTGATCAACCAAGTCATAGAGATGCCATATGCGGCATGATCAACCAAGTCGCAGAGAAGCCGCATAGTATACTATATGTGGCCTGAACGACCACAGAGCAGGGAGGTTGCATAAAACCCTCCTGACAACAGATTTTGATGTCTGTTAGAAGCTTTGACACATCACTCATCACTCTGAGATGCTTCGAGACTCGTGAAGATGACAGCTAAGAAAAAATAAGTCACATTAGTGCATTAATTTCTTCGACAAATGTGCCATGCCACGTGTCCTACGTATGCGGCTATAAGACACATGCAACCACGTCACCATGCGGCTTAAGTGTCCATTCGACCAAAGCCAGATGAGAGCTCGCATGTGGCCATAATGCCATGCAGCCAAAGTATCCATTCGACCAAGGCCCAACCAGAGCGCGTATGCTACTACGACGCCATGTGGCTACAGAAAGACACGTGTGGTCAGGTTGTTATACGGCCTCCAGCTCACAAGATCTTCCTGTTACAAATGCAGAGATCTCCGCACAGTTGGTACTGACTAAGTGTCCAGCTGACCAAGTCACGCACACATCGGGTTGAAAACAACCCCTAGATCTCTTCAACAACATATCTCAACCAAGACTACGTGACAATCTGCCCATGGCATGCAGCTACAGTTGCAACCGCATTCTGTTGAAGGAACCTTATGCGGCCACCAAACAGAGGCATATGAAGCACCCATAGCCCATCAATACGATGACTATAAATAGGAGCAACTTGAACGTTCTAAATGCTGGAATTTTTTTTCTTCTGCTTTAGAGAGAGAGCATACCACCCCCGGCCAATACATAGAGAGAGCATATCGAGATGAGCAAAAAAAGAATGTAAGATTCTTCACCCTGCATCGAATCTTTCACGGAGTAAAGGAGACGCCACAACACTCATTTTCTATTGCCAGGCCACAAAATCAAAAATGTTGTACTTAGATTGTCTGTCTATGACCTATTTGTAGTTTTTTTATTTGTTAATTAAATCAAGCTCTTTTAGAACTTTAAAATTTAATGCAAAACAAGGGGTAGAGTATTATTTTTCATCCCTGGTTTGGAAGAGTTCACGCTCGTGAGGTTTACAAGAGGCCAGCAAAAAGGAGTTACGGTGGTAGCAACAGAAGGAGAACCGATACCCAAGATAGTTGACAAATTCATGGATGTCTTTTTCGAAGAAATTCCTGGATTGCCTTCGGTTCGAAAGGTAAAGTTCAGTATAGATTTGATGCCGGAACGAAGCCTATATCTTATAAGGTTTACCATATATCACCTTCTGAACTTGACTAGTTATATCAGCATGTTGAAGAGTTGAAGGCGAAGAAATTTATTCGTACCAGTGGGTCACCATGGGGATCCCCAGTAGTGTTAGTGAAGAAGAAGGATAGATCGACCCGACTATGTATTGACTATAAGTAGTTGAATGCAGTGACAGTAAAGAACAAGTATCCCTTGCCTAGGATTGATGACCTGTTTGATCAGTTGAGTGAAGCCAGAGTATTCTCTAAGATTGATCTGCGATCCAGATATCATCAGGTACGAGTTTGGGAGGAAGATATACCGAAGACAATATTCAGGTCATGATATGGACATTATGAGTTCTTAGTGATGCCATTTGGATTGACCAATGCACCAACAATGTTTATGGATTTGATGAACAATATTAGATGCACATTTACCCTATTTCCCGTTTCATAAAAAAATAGAAATGAACTACATAGGCAAAGTAAGTATGCCCTAGTGCAACACATTACCTGAAATTAAGCATTAAAATTTATTATCAGCTAAATTAACTAAGAAATATTATTAAATATTGAATAAAAATATAAATATCCGTGATTCATCTGTTGTATCGTCAATATCCCTAAAGGTAGAACGAAGCCAAGTGAGCTTGACACCGTAAACCTCTCCTAAATATAATGGTGGCTACGTACCAAGATATGTCCTAATCAGCTCTTTAGATTTTATCGTATCATCATAATATATATAATCACCTATAATTGGTAATCCTAGGATTTCTGCCACGTCGGCTAATGTGATTGTCATCTCTCCAACTGGCAAATTAAATGTGTTGTGTTGGGGCCACCAATGCTCAATGAGACTCATAATCAAATCCCTATCATAACATGAAAATCGTATCATGTCCACATGATAAAATTCAAAGGACTGCACCAAGTACTTTTGGGCACTAGTCAGCTCCCATCCTTGCTGCCATTCACCACGCTCGTACAATTTTGTATTGACATAATCATGTAGCTATGTAATATACATCATTTTTTATTAAATTATTAATATATAATAAATAATAACTAATATTAAATAATTAAAACTTAGAATTACCTGTCCACCAAATATTATGGATGGTATATGTGACACACGTTGTTGGACAATAGCGGAAATAGTAGGCCCACCTGGAATTCTTTCATCATTTTCATTCACAAGCTATAAAATAATTATAATATCTGAATGATTTTGATTAGGATTTGAGGAATGATTATATTAGAATTTGAAGAATAATTAAAAAAATTAGTTAAAATTAGTAATAGAATTTAAGTTTACACTGCTACCATCAAACAATTAACTTTATTCAAAAACATTTTCTATTTTTTTCTACACATGATCATCTAAAAAAATAATATTATCTAAACTATTTAATAATTAGTTTAACTAAATTACCTTATAAAAATTTGCTCTCCTCCTTATCCTTATCCTTCTCCTTCTCCTCTTTCAAGTACCCTTCTCTTCTTGCTCTCTTCCTCCTCGGTTAAAATTCAATCCTCTTCTACCCCTATACAACACCCAAACCCCTATCATCCTCCCCTCCCCCACACGCACACGGTCAAAAGAACCTCCTCCAACACACACAAGCCAACAAAAGTTGGCAGTCACCCATCACTTCCTAAGTGACCTTGAAAGCAAGATTATGTTAGTCCCGAGGTTTAACCAAAGATAAAAGAATGCGTGGTCGAGATCAGAGGTTCACACAAAAGTTTCCACTCTGACCATCTCTCGATTTCCACGAAGAACTATATATGGATTCTGATTACAACTTGCTCTCAAGATTATAAAAGAATCAGAATTAACCAAACTTCCTGTTATTCCTTACAATCGCAGTTGCAGACGGAAAGAACAGTTACAATAAAATGAAAACTACCTTCATTCTTCCTTATAAAACGCAGTTGCAATCAGACAGAATGAACCAAGAAGAAAAATGAGAAGAAGACAGAATAAAAAATTATTCTTTCTGGGGTAGTGAGGACCACCGTTACTCAAAGCAAGATTCGTCCTCTATCGACGATTTTCTCACAGGAGCCAACGAGTTTACAAGAGACCTTTTGGAATGCTCATAGTCACATTTTTGTGTGACTTGAACGGACACCTTTAGACTCCTCTGTCTCAACCTTTTGGTCTGTCTTAAAAGGAAGCTAGAGGGATCCTTATATAGGGAAGGATGGAAGCCCATCCTCATCTTCTTTTTGATTTGGGACTAAAAAGCTAATATATAAAATTGATATCCCACAATCATAACCCAATGCATAGCCCGCTCAGCACCCGTTCAGCACTCGCTCAGCGCCCGTTCAGCGCCCGCTCATACAACACGCGCATGAAAACCGAGCATAAAACTAGCGCATAGAACGAGCGCACGAGCACAACAATAACGCACAAGCGCCTTGCGATGATGTTGTCATGCTAAGTGCAAAGTTCTCCAATAAAGTGCCACTTTGCGCCCTTGAGTCCGAGTCAAAGGGGCTTAGCTCCTATAGAAATAATTCCAAAAGCATGAAAAAAGTATAAATACTTTCATGAGGAAACAAACTTGAAAATAGGTCAATGTGGTAAGGACTATTATTGGTGATATAATATAAAGGGTCGACTTAAGGATAGTATCAATATGCCATGAGTAAAAGGTTAATGTAGCTTTCGAATAATTTTTTGAAATTTTAGCAAACGAACCGATTAAAAATAAATTGAAATGGGTTTTATAGTTGCTCCGGATAAAAAGACTTCTAGTCCAAAGTAAAAAAATCTTAAAAGAATCATAGATATTCATTTAAGTAGGTTTTCTACTAAAATTAACAAAGAGTAAGAAAGAAATTAGTTAGAGACAATATGTCAATACATGACTTTTAGATCAACAACAACAAAAATTAGCATCTATAGATGGTATACTAATCCATGGACTTAGTGTCACGACCCGCACCCGGGAGTTTGGGTACGAGTGCGTGGGTACGCCCAGCCTACGCCGCAGTGTCGGTGGTAGAACGCTGTCTGGAACTAGTACTGTATAACCAACACCTCATAATATAAAGGGAACAAATATTATACTCAATCAAAAAACTAAGGTAGGTGAAAACATGCTGTAGTATATATATGTATATAAAGGTTACAGTACAAAATCTTGTATTCATAACTCATACAACTATAGTAAGTCCGCAAACTTTAACTATTGTCATAACTAGGTCTCCTGCGTGCGGCCTTCCTCGATCCTCCAGGAGGTAAAATCAGGCTCGAAGCTATTTCCCAAAAATCCATAATAGATGAGACACATGTCCTTCTAAGTGCTACCTAAAACCAATCAGGATTGAACGAGTACAATTCTAATAGCAGTTTCAATACACGATAAGGACTATAAAACAGTGATAGAAAAGTAGTACATGATGGATAAATAAACTAACATCAATGCATAGTAAAAAATGAACAGAAAAAATGAATAAACAGAGAATATGTCATGTATCAACAAGGAATTCTATAGTCACTAAGTGTTTTGAAATACTAGTTTGATTATGTGATCGGCTTAGGATTGCACAATAGGAGCCGGTTAATCATACGTGAAGTGTATGGTTAACCTTTGCACAAGAATTATATTTGCACAGGATTAGGGTATAATCGCATATAAACTAGCATTTTTTTGCCCCGACAAGCATACAAGAATCACACGAATATCAGGTATTATACAAGATCATAGTCTAAAAACACAAGACATGCTAGTCCGTATTTCTTTGTGTCATGAATCAAATACAACAATACTACATGTGTTATAGAAATTATCAGTAAGAAAACCATCAGAGACTGTACTCGCCTAGGGTCCAAAGCGGGTGAAACAAGTCAGAGTGTGTGACGGGGTCCAGATAACCTATATCATAAATAATTCACATTAATTGGTGAAATATAATTAAGTAGATTTAATCCACTAGATTTTTAGGTTAATTTTATGTTATTTCTGGTTTATAGATGGGACAAATATCTATATAAAAACTTAAGTATAAAAATAATGTATATATAAGATATATTTATTGATACATACATATATATATATATATATATATATATATATATATATATATATATATATATATATATATATATAATATAGTATACATATATAAATATATATATATATAGTATATAGTATATATATATATATATATATATATATATATATATATAATACGTAGATATACATATATATAAGATATATATATATATATATATATATACACTTATATAGATACATATATATATACATATATATATGTATATGATATATATAGATACAATATATTATACATAGATACATAGATATATAGTATACATATATAGATAATATATAGATACATAGATACACACACACACACATATATATATATATATATATATATATATATATATATATATATATATATATATATATATATATATATATATTTATAGATACAATATATTATATATAGATACATAGATATAGAGTATACATAGATAAGATAATATATCGTATACATATATAAGATATATATATAAATACATAGATACACATATATATATAAGATATATAGATACGTATATAGACACAATATAGTATACATATATAGTATATATATATATATATATATATATATATATATATATATATATAAGAGAATAAGATATACATATACATATATATAGATACATATATATGTATATGATATATAGAGAATAAGAGAGGTGAGATGCCACCTCACCCTAAGGGAGGTGAGATGGCACCTCACTCTAAAAACAAGGGTGGCGGTGACGTGGCACAATTCCACACATTTCATAATTGTCAATTTGCACTTAACCCCCTCCCCTCGTTTGTGTGGTTGAGATTGTGCCACGTCACCGCCATCCTTATTTTTAGAGTGAGGTGCCATCTCACCTCCCTTATTCTCTCTCTCTCTCTATATATATATATATAGATATAGATATATATAATATATATATATATATATATATATATATATATATATATATATAGTATACATATATACATAGATATATAGATATACATATAAATACATATATAGATACACTTATATAGATACATATATATGTATATGATATATATAGATACAATATATTATATATAGATACATAGATATATAGATATCTATATATGAATAAATATATAGATACACATATCTATAATATATATATATATATATATAGATACATATATATGTATATGATATATATACACATATATAGATACATATGTAATACATAGATATACATATATATAAGATATAAGATATATATATATATATATATATATTATATATATATATATATATAGATATATAGATATATATATAAATACATATATATACATACACATATATAGATACATATATATGTATATGATATATTTATTTATATAGATATAATATAGTATACGTATATAGTATACATATATATATATATATATATATATATATATTATATATATAGATATAATATAGTATACATATATAGATACATATATGATACATATATATGTATATGATATATATACACATATTAGATACAATGTAATACATAGTGTAAACCCCCTGAATTTTCAACATTATTAAACTTGGATTTTTTCCAATTTTCTGGAATTTCTGGAAATTTTCTGTAATTAAAATCAAGGTTTTAATTATTAAATGATTTCTAATTGTTAATAAATAATATCAAAATATCATGGAAATAATATTTTTAGGTGTAAAATGAAAATATGGACTTAGGGTAATTTTTCTAGAATTTATTGGGCCTCGGATCTATTTTTAAATGCCTATAAACTATTTAATTAATTAATTATTTAATTAAACTGTTTTATTATTATTATTAATATTTTATTTTTGATCCGGCCCGTTGGGCCTGATCCGGCCCAGCCCAGTGCTATACCTAGCCCGTTCCCCTACCGGGTCGGGTCAGGTCTGCCCGGACCCGACCCGCCTCCGACCCGGAGACCCGGTCCCCCACGCCCCATCGTCCCCGACGCGCTGCCGCGTTTTCAGCCGCTCCGGCCGGCCACGCGGCGCCCCGCAGCGCCTAGCCCTCCACGACCCCCGCTTTTTCCTCCGTCTCCTCCGCCCAACGGCTCCGCCCTACCCCCCTATTTAAAGCCGCCCCCGGCCGCCCCCTCGACCCACTCGCCTCCGCTCGCCCAGCCACCGCACCGCGCAGCCCGCCTGAGCCCGCAGTCCCCCGGCCAGCCTCCAGCGCCGCCGCCCTCCTCCCCGGCTCCGTCTCCTCCTCCTCCCCCTTCCCTCGCCGTGCCCAGCTTGTAGCGCCCCGTTCCCCCGGTGCGGGGAGCGCGGCTAAGAAACACAAGACGGTATCGTTCGATCGGGATAGATTGAATTAAGAACTCATCCTCGTTATGGATTTGTTTCTTCGGAATCGATTCCCATATTCAGTGGACTGCGCCCCAAGGATCGGCTAAGCGGCAGAGTCAGGAGGGACCTCTCCGCTGCTATCTTTTATTGCCTCGGTTTTCGATGTCGCTTGTTGCTTTCGTGCTTTGAGTTGGTTTTGGGATTTGCTTGTTTTCCTTGAACGGTTTCGATGGTTTTCATTGTTTTCGTTCATAGACTTGCACTTCTATTCCGAAAATGGAAAGAGAGGAAGAAGTATTAATCGAGCTGTTCGTGTGCAGGTGAACGAGCAGTAGGCGGCTTGCGAACGGAGTCGTGAAGCGCCTCTTTCCTTCTTCTTTCCAAAATCTAAGTGAGTGGCTACCAACCCGATTAGCTAGTCCTGCTTCCAAGCTTCACACCTAAAAGCTTGAACTATTCCTTGCCCCGATCAAACGATACCAAGTAATAATAAAAGAAACCAAGATAAAAGAGAATAGACTTGGTTTACTATGCTTGTCAATAAACTTCATGAACGGATACTTGATTATCATGCAATACTGCTTGTCGTGTACTCGTGTTGCCTTAACTGCATGAACTGTTAACTTAATAATCGTGTTCGATCATGGACAACTTGTGCACAAGGATATAAGTTCTGCGGACGGTCGCTGGGGCACTGGCACCGATCCGACCTGGGCAGACTTCGTGTTTATAGTCAAATCGTGTGCGGACTGGATAACGTGCAACGCATCGTGTTTTATGAGCTCCTCGTGTTTTCTCGTTGCATGCTATTCACGTCCTTGACTAGTCCATATGGCTTTAAGCCAATGATCCTCGTGTGTATATGCTTGCAACGCCCCGTGTGTTTATCGTGTGAATATGGCTTGCAGTGCATCGTGTGTTCAACGTGTATATTTAAACCTGTTGCATACTAACTTGTGTCTTCGTGGCAGGGAAGGCAAGGTAAGTATTGTGCAGGTAATTCAGACGGTCAGGTAAAATCCACCGAACGGTGGCATGTTCATTTCAGTAAATTCAATATGCTGCTTAACTGTAAATGAACTAAGGCAAGATAGAAACCAACCAAATATGCATGCCTCACTAAACAACGTGTTGATTGGTATAGTCAGGCTAGCTCGCCTTCACCAGCATGTTTCGATATGCTGACCCTCGTTGAAACAGGTTCTCCGCACTAAGGCGAACCGAGCGAGGAGCCGAAGTCGTCTTCCCGATCCAGTCCAGCTGTTAGCGCGTCTTCACCGCGCCTCGAAGCCTTTTTAAGTCCGAAGCTGCAACTCTTCATACACAAATGCAGCTCCGTGGCAAGGCGATCCTCCAGCCAGGAGGTCTTTATCAGTTTGAGTTTATAAAAGGATGTAATGTACAGGACTGCTATCTCATTTTGAGTCAACCCTTTTGTAAGCCGTTCGGCATATTAGCTGACTCGTTCAAGAGTTTGTAATAGATGTTCATTATCAATAAAGAGAACTTTTCTATGTTTCAAATCTGTGTTTCAATTTATCTGCGTACTCTGAGTATGTGCTTGCTATGCAAATCATTAAAAAGCCTTGTGCGGGCGCAACTCCAGGCCCGCACGGCGGTCACGGCTCGGGGGACGCCTCGGGGCGTGACATAGTGGTATCAGAGCACAGATTCAAAGTTCCTTAGACTTCGTGCTGGAAAAGTTCCTTTAACGATCAAATTCCTGTGCGAACTCTTGAACTCGCTAGGCCAAAATGAGATACGTTCATGCAATAAGTCCATAATACATTATGATCCTAATGTAATTTACCTTCTTTTGAAGGAATGGATCCAGCGCAATCTGCAGCGCAACCACCGATCGAAACACAAGAGAGCAGTTCAGGCAATTCGGGAAGCTCTCGGAGCCAAAGAGGCATGTCTCAAGTCGATCCGCTTGAGCGGTTAATGCAAATGTTAGAATCGCAACGACAACGAGACGATGCTCGCCAAGCTAAGCTCGAGAGTAATCTAGAGACCCGATTCTCAGTCCAACAAAAGCAGGTAGATGCCCTGCAACAAATTGTTCAGACTTTGGCTGCCAACCATTCCGCCGCAACAGCAGCGACTCCGGTGGAACAGCCCGTGCTTGAAGTGGAGACGCCACAAATCCCAAGGCAGAGGGACGTGACTGCCTTCAACTTGGGCCATTTCAAGAAAGTCTGCAATACCCCGTTCAACGGGACTGAGGACCCAGTGGTAGCTCTAGATTGGCTAGCCGAGATCGAAGACCACTTCACTCTGCTAGAGGTCCCCGAGGATAAGCGCGTCGCCTGCGCGCAACTACAGCTCCGCCTCGACGCACACGATTGGTGGGACGTGCATCGACGATCTCTCCAACTTGATCACGGAGAGGAGGCGATCTCGTGGACGACCTTTCGTGCCGCGTTTGAAGAGGAGTTTATACCGCCTCCAGTACAACGTAAAATGGAAAATGACTTCGTGCAGCTGAGGCAGGGCAGTATGACAGTTAAGCAATACTCCGCCGAGTTCAACCGACTCTCGAAGTTCGCTAGGGCCTATTTACCTGATGCAGCGAGTCGAGCCAGAAGGTTTGAAGGTGGACTACGCCCTGCCATCTATTCGCACGTAGTCAATAATCAGTACGGAACAATGCGTGAAGTCATGAATCACGCCCTATCGCTTGAACCACAGTATCCTCACGTTTCCACCGGCGCTGTGCATACCTACAATCACAAACGCCAAGGCAACGATGGAGGAAACACTGCTGCAAAGCGCCGAAACAACGGTGGTCAGCACAAAACAAATCCCAACCAAGTATGCCAATACTGCAACAAACGTGGGCACTCCTTCAGTCAGTGTCGTAAGAGACTTGGGTTATGTCTCGCTTGTGGCAATCTAGGCCATGCCATTAATTCCTGCCCGAATCTTCCTGTTCATCGCCCGCAACGTAATAACCCCTAACGGTAAGCATTATTCCTAAGTTTCGGGACGAAACTTCCAATTGGTTGGGTAGGATGTAGCGCCCCGTTCCCCCGGTGCGGGGAGCGCGGCTAAGAAACACAAGACGGTATCGTTCGATCGGGATAGATTGAATTAAGAACTCATCCTCGTTATGGATTTGTTTCTTCGGAATCGATTCCCATATTCAGTGGACTGCGCCCCAAGGATCGGCTAAGCGGCAGAGTCAGGAGGGACCTCTCCGCTGCTATCTTTTATTGCCTCGGTTTTCGATGTCGCTTGTTGCTTTCGTGCTTTGAGTTGGTTTTGGGATTTGCTTGTTTTCCTTGAACGGTTTCGATGGTTTTCATTGTTTTCGTTCATAGACTTGCACTTCTATTCCGAAAATGGAAAGAGAGGAAGAAGTATTAATCGAGCTGTTCGTGTGCAGGTGAACGAGCAGTAGGCGGCTTGCGAACGGAGTCGTGAAGCGCCTCTTTCCTTCTTCTTTCCAAAATCTAAGTGAGTGGCTACCAACCCGATTAGCTAGTCCTGCTTCCAAGCTTCACACCTAAAAGCTTGAACTATTCCTTGCCCCGATCAAACGATACCAAGTAATAATAAAAGAAACCAAGATAAAAGAGAATAGACTTGGTTTACTATGCTTGTCAATAAACTTCATGAACGGATACTTGATTATCATGCAATACTGCTTGTCGTGTACTCGTGTTGCCTTAACTGCATGAACTGTTAACTTAATAATCGTGTTCGATCATGGACAACTTGTGCACAAGGATATAAGTTCTGCGGACGGTCGCTGGGGCACTGGCACCGATCCGACCTGGGCAGACTTCGTGTTTATAGTCAAATCGTGTGCGGACTGGATAACGTGCAACGCATCGTGTTTTATGAGCTCCTCGTGTTTTCTCGTTGCATGCTATTCACGTCCTTGACTAGTCCATATGGCTTTAAGCCAATGATCCTCGTGTGTATATGCTTGCAACGCCCCGTGTGTTTATCGTGTGAATATGGCTTGCAGTGCATCGTGTGTTCAACGTGTATATTTAAACCTGTTGCATACTAACTTGTGTCTTCGTGGCAGGGAAGGCAAGGTAAGTATTGTGCAGGTAATTCAGACGGTCAGGTAAAATCCACCGAACGGTGGCATGTTCATTTCAGTAAATTCAATATGCTGCTTAACTGTAAATGAACTAAGGCAAGATAGAAACCAACCAAATATGCATGCCTCACTAAACAACGTGTTGATTGGTATAGTCAGGCTAGCTCGCCTTCACCAGCATGTTTCGATATGCTGACCCTCGTTGAAACAGGTTCTCCGCACTAAGGCGAACCGAGCGAGGAGCCGAAGTCGTCTTCCCGATCCAGTCCAGCTGTTAGCGCGTCTTCACCGCGCCTCGAAGCCTTTTTAAGTCCGAAGCTGCAACTCTTCATACACAAATGCAGCTCCGTGGCAAGGCGATCCTCCAGCCAGGAGGTCTTTATCAGTTTGAGTTTATAAAAGGATGTAATGTACAGGACTGCTATCTCATTTTGAGTCAACCCTTTTGTAAGCCGTTCGGCAAATTAGCTGACTCGTTCAAGAGTTTGTAATAGATGTTCATTATCAATAAAGAGAACTTTTCTATGTTTCAAATCTGTGTTTCAATTTATCTGCGTACTCTGAGTATGTGCTTGCTATGCAAATCATTAAAAAGCCTTGTGCGGGCGCAACTCCAGGCCCGCACGGCGGTCACGGCTCGGGGGACGCCTCGGGGCGTGACACAGCTCGCCGTCGACCTCCCTCCAGCGCCCGACACTGCAGCAGCAGCATTGGCAGCCGCCTCCGCCGGAATCCGGCGCCGACCGACCTCCAGCAGCTCCGCCTCGCCCCAGCGAACCCTCCCCGGCCCTCTCCGGCGCGCCTCCGGCCGGCCCCCACCGTCCAGAACGAAACCCTAACCCTAATCCCAATTCTTCGTGTCGTGTCGGACACGGACACGAAAATTTTTCGGTTTTTCGAGCCTCGTTCAGGTACTCGTATCTTGCACCCTGTATCTCCGTTTTCAATTCCGTAAATTGAGTTGCGAAGCCTGTATGACCCTCTCGGTGCCCGGACAAACCGCTCGGGACATCGCGTCCTGTGGTGATCGCACACCGTGATCCAAAAACAGGAAAAACCAGACCCTGTTTCACCCCGGAACTGAGTACGCCCCGCCAAACGGGACGACTTGGTCGCGTGCGGTCTTCACAGATACGTGCGCGCCATCGATATGGACGTGTGAGAGTTCGCGAAAGCTGATTCGGGTGTGCGTGCACACCGGAATCAACGCGTATCCGCGGACATCGCCCCGTATCCGACTTTTCTGCAATTTATCCTAACTTCGTGCACACACGTCGGATCGAAACGAAACTTGCGCCATCGGACTCGTAGCAATACGCTGGTCCTGTGGGTCAAGTTTGGTTCGATTCTGAGAACGTTGACGAAATCGCGTGTCGTGGGCCCCACAGACCCCGCTCGACGGACGATTTCGTGATCGGCTCATCGGAATCCAATTCTGGAAGTTCCGTTGGGTTCGTATCATCGTTCCTGACCTGTTGACACTAAGTTTGGTGAATTTGGAGACCTTTGACCCTGACACATTTTTCGGTGCAAAACGGGCCCACCGGCGGACCCCGTTTCGACCCGAAACTGCCGTTTTTGCCCTTGTCTCCATATTGGACCCAAGGACAAGCGTTTCTAGCTATTTGATATCTTCTGAGCATGATGGTAATGTTTATTTCAGCATCTGGACACATTTCTGGAAACTTCCCCGAGATACAACTATAATTGGATCCAAACAACAGGCAAGTACCTGCTCTTCAAGTTTAAATCTTTATATTATGATAATTAATTCCCTGCTCTACTAATATCCTTGATGATTACACGTAGTATTAGAACACTGGATTTCATGTCTTGAATACTGGTTTTTCATGTCTTGCTTTCGTGTCGGGTGGAAGAATACTAGAAGACATGTAGTTTACCCTTCCCCCTACCGTGTTTAATAGCTGTTGGTGCGCGACTGTACCCTCAGCCGGATCTCGATGTTTCATGTTTAATAGCCGTCTATGACGGCCGGATTAGCCTTATAAACCCCTACATGCCAACTATGTATTCTAAAACAAACACAAGTTCACACAGATAGCTTCTGGTCTTGTTATAGTTCTTGCTGACTGTTGTAGTTTCATTTCCTGTCTTATTTATTCCTGTTTTCTCATATCCCTGTTTATAACATTAACTCTTAGTTATTGTTGTTTCTTTTATGCATATTCTCAATATGATACTCAGTCTAATTGTCATAAATATTTAGTTTAAACTTGTTGTGCATTGTGTACTTTGCTCCTTTCCTGACTGGATCCGTTGATTTAGGCGATGATGAGGACCTTGCCCCTACATATTATGGCCCCTATGAGGGAACAAATGACACTTATGAGGAACCATCTCCCACCCAGGAGACCACTGCTGCAGAGTAGTTAGCAGTAGCTATTTTATTTCATGCTCTTTATCTTAGTAATCGAGTTTGTCCCCGATTTCATTTCTGGTTTCTGTATTAAACATTTGACCTGTTGTCACATTTATTTCATTTGAAATCTTAAGCATCTTTTTTCCATTATTATCTTGCCTATTTTATTTGTGAATGAGCTAGATTAGTTAACTGTGGATTTGACCTAGACAGCGTACTACCGCCGACTCTGCGGCGTAGGCTGGACGTGCCCACGTACTCGTGCCCGAATATCCGGGTGCGGGTCGTGACACATAGATATACATATATATCTATATATGATACATATATATGTATATGATATATATACACATATTAGATAAATATGTAATACATAGATATACATATATATAAGATATATAGATATGTATATAGATATAATATAGTATATATATATATATATATATATATATATATATATATATATATAGATACATAAATACATAGATATATACATATATATATAAATACATATATATACATACACATATATAGATACATATATAGATACATATATATGTATATGATATATTTATGTATATAGATATAATATAGTATACATATATAGTATACATATATATATATATAGATACATATATATGTATATGATATATATATATATATCATATATATATATATATATATATATATATATATATAGTATACATATATAAGATATATATTATATAGCGTATATATATATAATATATATATATATATATATATATATATATATATATATATATATATATATTGTTGCGCTCTGCTGCTGCTGTAGCAGGCTGCTACTGCTGCAGCTACTGCTGCTGCTGCTACTGCACTGTTGCTGCTGCTGCTGCTGCTGCTGCTACTGCTCGCTGCTGCAGCTACTGCTGCATCTGCTACTGCTGCTGCAACGCCTGCAGCTGTTGCTGCCTGCAGGCAGTGCTCCCCCCCCCCCCCATTTTTCTTGAAAACACACACACACACACACACACACACACACACACACACACATATATATATATATATATATATATATATATATATATATATATACTTATCCTAGTTAGAGTTATAAAACAAATGAAGAGGAACAAGGGTTACCTTGCTAATATAGGGTTGAGGGAGATGAGGGATGGTGAGTAATGGAGGTGGGGATGTGTTTAAATAGGAAATGAGGGGGTAGAGATATTTATTATGGTGCATTGACCAATGTGCTTTTAAGTAATTCAATTTGGATTTCTCTTCTTATGAAGAGGAATCCAAATTGAATTTGACTTCATAATTTTATTTTATTTTTACGAAGGTTACACTTAGTAATGACTAAAGTTGGCATTATGATTCAGAGCATAAATTTCGGATGCAAATGAAGATAACATGCCATGTTTAAGTTCTTGATGCGATGCTTTTGTAAAAGAGAAATTTTAAAGGAAAAAATTTGACAATAAGTCAAATGGCGACCACTATAGTTGCAACCATGCTATAAAAAAACTTATATATAGATCTCAAGGACAAATATGGTAACTTGAAATAAAATATATTTTTGGTCCAAAGTACCAACCTCAAAAACACTATAGATATCCATTAAGATATGTTTTCTATTGAAGTTACCAAAGAGTAAGAAAATAACCTTAATAACAGTACTAAATACGTATGGGAAGAGTTTGCAAACAAGTGTATAGTTTGAGTTTGCAAACAAGTGTATAGTTTGATAGAGGAATCTAAAATCATCAATCTTGAACAAAGGGATAGAAGTGAATTTTAGATGAAAGAAACAAAATTAGCAAAATCTATATATGGTATACTGTTTCATAAACTTATTTCAGAATTAATATCAATAGTTATTTCTTTAGGATCAATATCATTAGTTGTTGTTTTCCATGTTCTCACTTCATACCATGATTGAAAGTAAATTCATACAAGATCACACGAAATTTAAATCTTCGTCCTAAATAAGCATGTTTCATATTTATGTATCTCCAAGCCAATTCTCACTTAATGTTATGTATATTTGCAATTTCTTCGCGCACACTAGTTATTTGTAGAGTAAAGCTAGGATTTACTATTTTCATGTAAAACAAATGTGATAACTATACACAGAAAAATTAGCATACAACCAAAGCAACCAAGATGCGACAAAGTGAGATCGAGTACAAGCTCATTATTACAAATGGCATTTGACAGCATGGTAAATGGAGATAACATGGTTCCAAGTGGGACTTGCTAACTTGCTAAGTACTACTTCATGGCCTTGTTAATTAGGAGTCTGTCTTGAATAAATTACAAGAAAGAACCATGTACCGCTTCTTGTCATGTAAACTGTAGATTTATGTCCCTGTCGTCCCCAATTAATAACAGTTAAGTTAACATACATCGTACAGTAAAGAAGAAAAGAAAGTACAAAATATTGTTCATAGTGATGTCGAAAACTGCAAAAAGAATAGTCTAGTAGATATATTGCAAACCAAATCAAATCAAATAATGAGACTATAATCAAGAACATAGAAAACCTATCTCCTTTATCTTTTATATAGTATGTTGATTAGTGAGCCGTAATCAGTCAAAATTTTATAATGATTCAACAGAACAAATCGCATCAAGATAAATGGAGGAGTTCGTAGAGACTGACCTCTTGAGAGTGATGAAGATGGCGATGATGTTTCTGGATCTGTACCTGGAGGAGAGGGCCCCCCTCCTCTTGAGCCTGGCATGGACCGACGCCTCCTCTTTGGAAAGGTTCTGCATCTTTTTTTCTCTAGCACTCATCACTTCTTTTTTCTTCTAATAGGGATCAATCCCTTCTTCTCCTACTCCACCACCGCAGCCGCTTTCAGGTGGAGTTCGCCGAAATTTCTTCTTTCTTTTGATCATATCTCCATACAAATGATAATGAAGAGAAAAGAGAGAAATAGAGAGAAGGAAACCATAATTTTAAGATGGTTCCTCTCTCGCTTGCTCCACCCTTTTGTCTCTCAGTCCTCTCTCTCTTTCTCTTTCTCTTTCTCGGGTTGTCTCAACTTTTTGTCGAATCAAGAAGTCGGTTCGGGATGTTTATAGGAAATTGACATTTAGTTATTGGTACTAAACAGTTAGTACGGACCTGAGAGTAAAAGCTGGCCCACAATGCTTGGACCCTTGTGCATCAGTTAGAACACCCGAAAAGGTAGTACCAAAATCTATAACAAAGAAATAATTTTATAGATAATCCTAATTGTCAAAAAAAAAAAAATATGCTGGTGGAAATATTTTCCTACCCTTGTGCATACCCTTGTGCATCAGTTAGAACACCCGAAAAGGTAGTACCAAAATCTAAAACAAAGAAATAATTTTATAGATAATTCTAATTGTAAATAAAATAAATATGCCGGTGGAAATAATTTTCCTATGGTAAACATAAGTTACATAACAAAAGGATAATCTTTTATCATAGAAAGAGAAGTAAAATGAAATTGGAAATGATAATGTTAACCACAGAAATATAGTGAACTTCAGAAACCTTTGGATATTTTCAAATGCCATTGTCTTCTCAAAAAGTCCACTAGGTAAAATGGTACCATGTCACTAGTTAGGCATGCCTGCAACAAATTTTAGAAAGAAAACCAACACATCATCACTAGCACAACTAAATAATGAAAGTAACCATTTGCAAGACTAGAAGAAATGGAAGAAGAGCTTACCAGTAAAGCCATAAAATCTGGGAAGCACAGAACTCCAACACTGGTGTACGATAGCGTGCTCATAATGGTTATGTTATCAGACATGACAGAGAAACTCCAAATTCCCTAGGACAAAAGCCAAAATCGTTTTCGTGTATGTCTCTCCATGTTTGTTTCTTCTATTCCTTTCATATACATGCAACATAGCATAAAATTGTTGATATAATAAAGTGAACCCCTCGAGCTCGAGAATGACAAAATTTCAAATTCCTGTTTAGACTCAGTCAGAGCTAAAGATATGTCAACTATAACATTTACCGGAAAATGCTTAAGAAACCCAAGAACTTGATAATACCTAAGAAACACAGACGCTCCAAAATTCATGCATGTGCGCCTGAGTTTTTAGTTCCCAAAATTCTTCTATTCCTTTCAGTTTTAAGGTGAAAGAAAGAAGCTAAATCTGTCAAAGACCTCCTGCTGAACCATATGCAGAACCATAAGCTCCATGAGGATCTCCAGTATAACCATAAGAAGGGTATTGAGTATATTTTGGAGCATGTCAGATTTGTAAGATGCATAACCATGGTTTTTTGTTAGTCTGTGGCTTAGCAAGGACAGTCCTAGTAACTTGAACTTAAATTAAAAGTCAAAAGCATTTCATGTAAAATTTCAGAAAAATAAGATGCACCAATTGGCACAACCTACGAAAGTGGACAAAATAAGTAAAGTATATAAATAAATCTACAACACCATTAGACATGGGAACTAAAAACAAAATTCATCTACTCGTTTCATTTCCAACTATATATAAACATAACTTTTCGTTATATGTGTTACCTTTGTTCACACAAGCTTGAGTTCATGTTAATGAAATAACAGTCTGTTGAATAACAATCTCCATTTATTGATTATGGATTAGACCCTTTGTTGCACCTTTGGACTTTGATATTCCCCTTCTTCCATCTAGGGCAATTGCTATCATCTCATATATCTTGTTGTTTCCCAACTCAGCCGGACTGTCCAGCTGGTGAACACCAAGGAAAAAAAATTTTCAATAAATGAATAAATAAAAGCTCTCAACAAAAACAAACTCAAATAGAGGGAAGTCTCGATAGCCTTACAGTGAAACCGCTCGAGATCAGACTAGTCGTCTAAATTAAACACGGACCAAAAAAAAAACCCAAACAAAAATGTTCCACTTTCCTGAAAAAACCATTCGACTAAAAATTTATAAGGATTCTTGATAGGGAATGCAAACTCTATATTGCACAAGCAAAATCTTTCTGCAGCTGCTCATCATTCCCTATCTTTTTGATGTAAATCGAACAACAAAATCCCCATAGTCGAGGGTTCAGTTTCCATCAACATCAGCCTGTGGCCATATATAGTAAATTAGGTTCATGAACTCAAACCAAATGATAATAATTCCACATAAGGAAAAACATCAACCGGTAAATATTTTAGATTCTGCACTTAAATGTAGTAACAGGAGATAAAAAGCAATGGGGGAAAGAATGGTGCTACGTGCAAATGTCAGTTACTTCTTAGCATAGGAATACTATTTAGCAAATGAGGTCAAATAAAATTGAAGCATCTTCAGCACAACTGATCATGTGCCCCATGTTAATGAGATTTAACACATGTGAGGTGTAGAAACTGTAAGTCTAATACGTAGTTGTATTATGTTCTTGATATTTGTTAAATCTTGTAGCAGCTTTGCCAGCTGGATATTAAAAATAATAAACACAAAAGAGAGAGAGATTACCAAGTACTTTCTGAGCTGCTAACCGCCCTTATGGGATCTGGATCAAGCATCCTCTTGACGAGGTCTTTGGCATTGTCAGAAACTCGAGGCCAAGGATCTCTCTTGAAATCTACAGAACGAACAATTGTTTGTGCAATTTCCTGCTCAGTTTCTACAAAGAAACAAACATCAGATAACTAAATTTATTTCCATCAACAGCGCATATATAATACATAAAGTTTCAGATTCTTGTTATAGAAGTAAAAGTTACCTGCCCAGAATGGTGGAACACAACAAAGCAAGATGTATAGGATGACTCATGCGCTCCAAACATCAACTTCGGGATCGTAAGTACATTTCAGGAAAGACTTTTAGTCCAAAGTAACAAAATCTTAAAAGAATCATAGATATTCATTTAAATAGGTTTTCTACTGAAGTTAACAAAGAGTAGGAAAGAAATTGTTTAGAAACAATATGCCAATACAAGGGGAAAATAACTTCTAGGTCAACGACAATTTTTTTTAGCAAAACCTAAAGATGGTATACTAATCCATGGACTTAGTAATGACTAAAGTTGGTAGTATGAGTAAAGTTCAGATGCAAATGAAGATAAAATGTCATGTTTAAGTTCTTGATGAGATGCTTTTTATGCTTTTAAAAGAGAGATTTTAAAGGAAACAAATTTAAGAATAAATCAAATGGTAGCAACTATAGTTGCAGGCTTGCAGCCATGCTATAAAAAAAGTAAAAAACATATAGGACAAATATGCTAAGTTGAAATGAAATAGATTTTTGGTCCAAAGTATTAACCTTAAAAACACAATAGAAATCCATTAAGATGGGTTTTCTACTAAAGTTACAAACGAGTAAGAAAATAACTTTAATAACAACACTAAATACATATAGAAAGAGTTTTAAAACAAGTGTAAAGTTTGATAGAGGAATCTAAAATCATCAATCTTGAAATTGGTTAGAGACGTTGGTACAAAGGGATAGAAGTGAATTTTAGATGAAAGACAAAAAAAATTAGCAAAAAATATATATGGTATACGGATCCATAAACTTTAGTAAGGGGTAAAGTTGGTATTATGATACAAAGGATGGAGTTTGGATTCAGATGAAGAGAACACGTCATGTTTAATTTCCTTCATGCGACACTTTGATGTAAAAGAAATTTCGAAGTAAACAAATTTAAAAATAAGTAAAAATGGAAACGATTATAGTAGGTGCTATGATATTAAAACATGTTTATATCGACTCAAATAACGAGATATAATCAAGAACATAGAAAACCTATCTTCATTGTCTTTAATATCGGAAGTTGATTAATGAGCCCTAATCAACTTCCGATATTTTATAAATCTTACAGAACAAATCATGATTCAGTAGAAACAAATCGCATCGAGAGAAAAAGGATGAGTTAGGTAATGACTGACCTCCCGAGAGCGATGGAGATGGTGATGATGTTTCTGGATCTGGATCTGGACCTGGAGGAGGAGGGGGCCCTCCCTCCTCTTGAGCCTAGCACGGACCGATGCCTCCTCTTTGGAAATGTTCTACAGCTTTTTTCTCTCTCGTAGTCATCGCTTCTTTTTCTTCCAAAACTCTATAGATCAATCCCTTCTTCTCCTCCACCACCGCAGTCGCTTCTCCTCCAGTGGAGTTTGCAGTCGCTTCTCCCCTGGTGGAGTTTGCCGGAGCTTCTTTTCGGCCATTAATTATAGGGAGAAAAACAAGATTACGAAATAAGTGTCTAAATATTTGAAGTCCACTGAAACAAATACAAGTCCTGGCATTTCTAGAAAACTCATTTGATAAGTTAAACAGAATACCTCCGAAAAAATTCTACAATAACAGAAACCAAATATGCAGGATCTCCTCTCATTTCTTCCCCGATTACCAGAAATACAAAGTGGTAGATTTCATCCAGTGAAATTGCTACAGTAAAACCTGAGATCCCTGTGCTGTAGGAACAGAGGATTCATTCAATTCACATTGTTGTTATGCTCAAGTGCTTCAGGATTTAATGGTGATTGTTTCAAATCACAAACCAAGTTTTGAGCTCCCATTTTCTTCACCTCTCTATCCTCTGGGTCATGAGAATCACCTCATCAGAACTTTTCAAGCCCTACTTTCTCCAACAATTTAATGCCGTCAGACTCGGACAGTGAGCGCACTGATGTTTGAATTGTTGCGGATGTTGAAGCGTGGTCAAGATTTTCATTCTCCAAATATCTATCAGCTGATTGTTGTGACTCGGTGAATGACTCATGTCCAACAAAGTTTTCAGGATTCACAATGCTAATAAAGGTTCATCAGACAATGTTCCAGAGTTAGCTGTATGCTGAACATCTGATGTTTCAGTCCTTTCGGGAGCTCGTTGGTCTTCTCCATGAAGAGAATTTCCTAATCTGACTGACTGAGAATAAGAAGTAAGAAGCTCATCCATAGCACCTGAGATCTTTGATATAGGTCTCATTTCCAGTATAATTGTACGCATAATTGTCAAGCATATTCATTTAATCTGAAAGGGCAAGAAATAGTGTGTAGTAAATAATAAAATTTGAAACATGGAGTCTAGAATATCAATATAAGTAAAGAAATTGGGTATTTACACCCATAATGACAAATTCACCTCGCTTGGCTCTGATCTTCGCCGATGCAGGAACTCTAGTAGTGAAGGAATGTCTAAGCTACTTGCAGAAATAGCCTGGAAGACAAAACATGATATCACTTAATCAAGCATCCACTTTCTTTACATAAAATCTATCACTAGTATACCTCACTTCTAGAATATAAAATTATCTTGTATCATCGCTGCCGAGGAGATGAAGCTCCTCCCTGGTGGAGAGTGCCGGAGCTTCTTCTTCAAATCTAGAGGTGTAAACAGTCATATACACAATTCCTAATAAAAATATAGAGGAGAATGAGAATTATATTTAAAAAGCCAATTAGTTTATCTTGGTCAAGGAAACGAGAATAATATTATATTTAAAAAGCTCACCATCCATCCAACAAAAAGTAAACAGTCATAAAATAGAAAAAGCATCTTCAAACTTCCAAATTATTTCTGATCACCTAAAGAGCTTTTCATCAACTAAATAACAAATCTTTCTCATAGCTATTGGATTACATCAGGATGGCACTAGGTGCTTACCTCTTTAAGTTATGGATATACTTACTAGCCAAATCCTGGATAACGTTCTGTGGTTTAATGTGTTAGTGGGGAAGACTAGAGAAGGTTTCTATACTATCATCTAAAAGTCATCTTCTTTTACGAACAGTTGTATTAACATGATCCATAAAGTGCCCTGTAGACTGTATCTGACTAATCACTTTGTCCTTGTTATAGTAGTTCTGAAATGTATCAAAAATTGCAAGTACTTGCAGGAATAACATCTGAGCTTCTATACTCATGAATTATATTTGTTATAGATAGAAAGTTTTGGCATACAAGTGTTAAAGATATAAGCCCGTCTAACTTGCAAAGTTTCTTATACTCAAAAGAACATATAGGGCATGCCATAGATAGAAAACTAAAAGTAGCCTTTGCGTCTTCTACTTATCAGTATACTAAGTAAACATTTTGTGTGTGGTGTCGGACATATTTGACCCTATAACTATATTTAGATCCAACCCAAGTCATCAATGTACAATTTGATCAAGACATTGATCTACATTATATTCCAACTGTAGCTAGATGTCCGAATACATTAGCCTAGAGCATTGAAGAATTTTACCTGCTGCACAACAGCATCACGGTAGAATCCATAAAACTTGAGTATCATGCCAAAGAGCCAAAACAATAGGTCAATAGAGTAACGGCTATAGTTGGTGCTGTGATATATATATATATATATATATATATATATATATATATATAGAGAGAGAGAGAGAGAGAGAGAGAGAGAATAAGGGAGGTGAGATGGCACCTCACCCTAAAAACAAAGGTGGCGGTGACGTGGCACAATCTCAACCACACAAACGAGGGGAAGGGGTTAAGTGCAAATTGCCAATTATGAAATGTGTGGTTGGGATTGTGCCACGTCACCGCCACCCTTGTTTTTAGAGTGAGGTGCCATCTCACCTCCCTTATTCTCTCTCTCTCTCTCTCTCTCTCTCTCTCTCTCTCTCTCTCTCTCTCTATATATATATATATATATATATATATATATATATATATCTCCAGTGGTAGGGACACGGGACATGGGCGCGGAGGTTTGGGCCTCGAGCGCCTGGGGAGTAAAGCCTGGGGCCTTTACATAAATATATATATATATATATATATATATATATATATATAACTTTGGACTCAGATGAAGACGTCATGATATGTTCAAGTTATTGATCTGTTGCTTTGTTGAAATTTTTTTTTTTAAGGAAACAAACTTGAAAATAGGTCAATAAATGGTAAGGATTACTGTTGGTGATCTGATATAAAGGGTCGACTTAAGGATAGCATCAACATACCATGAGTAAAAGGTTAATGTAGCTTTCGAATATATTTTTGAAATTTTAGCAAACAAACTGATTAAAAATAAATTGAAATGGGTATTATAGTTGCTCTGGATAAAAAGACTTATCCAAAGTAAAAAAATCTGAGAAGAATCATAGATATTCATTTAAATAGGTTTTTTACTAAAGTTAATAAAGAGTAATAAAGAAATTGGTAAGAGACAATATGCCAACACAAGGAAAAGAAATGACTTTTAGATCAACAACAACAAAAAATAGCAAAATCTATAGATGGTTTACTAATCCATGGACTTGGTAATGACTAAAGTTGGTATTATGACTTAGAGCATGAAGTTCGGATACAAATGAAGATAACATGCCATGTTTAAGTTCTTGATGCGATGCTTTTGTAAAAAAGAAATTTTAAAGGAAACAAATTTGACAGTAAGTCAAATGGCGACAACTATGTTAGATTAATTTTGTTAGGACTTTGTCCTATTCTTTAGTTGCATTGTGTGGCTGTGAGCCTGTAAACCCCCTCGACTAATTTAGGGTTTAATTTGGACTAAATTGAGAGACATAGATTTAATGGGATACAATTGGAATAAATGTGCAATAATTATATGTCCTTGCCGTTGTTTCGAGGATGGAGCACCACACCAGTAGTTATCTTTCACCCAAGGTCACGAACATCTCTTAGACATGCCAGGCTACCCCTCTGACCATTTTGCAACCTTAGATACTCGTCATTGCGTCTCACCTTAGCTTCGCAATATCCGTAAATGAGCGCCTTGCGCATTAATTTTGTAATTTAATTAAGTTGAGGCCGAGTTCACCAAAAACAGGACCAGACCAAGCCCGTGTACACCTTAAATATGGACCAGCCCCACCCCGAGGAACTAGTCGGCCCAACCCTCAAGGATAGCCCACGAGAGTCAATACCTATAAAATACAACTCCTCCCACATGAAACCCTATTTCACTATTCATCAAAACCCTAGCCAACCCTAGTCGTTCCCCCTTGCCACCCGAGCTCCCCCGACTGCCCGACATCACCGGCCACCACCGGACCACTTCAGCCACCGGACCCCCCCCCCCCTCACGGCTGGACCACCATCACAACCGTCCAACGCCGTCGTCGACTTCACCATTAGCCGACTCACCCATCCACATCCGCCCATAGCCACTGCCCGAGCACCCCCGCCGCCTCTGGTACCGTCGACCACCACCGTGAGGTCTGCCCCGACCTACCCCCGCGACGTGTCAGCCGCCCCGCGCCGTTCTCAGCCCGCATCGATGCCGCCAAGCCGCTGCTGCCGCTGCCGCTTCCGCTGCTGCCGCTGCCGGCCAACCCACCGGTCTACGCCGTAGCTCCGCCGCGAGGAGGACGAACAGGACGAGCAGACCCTCGTCCAAGTAGCCAGGTACTCGATCCCCCGCTCGTTCTCGTATAGCTTCATTGTATGTCTGTTTATTCGAGTCGTCGTGTCGACGTGTCCTATGTCGACACCAACCTAATAAAAGGAATAATCGTTGTGTGTATGCGTGATGATAATTAGGTTAGAAAATAATGAATACCTTCCCTAAAGTATGACAGGTTACCAAGGACCAGTATTTCATCTGAACATCAGGACATAAACTGAGTACGATTGATCATAGGAACCAAGGACGTATAGTCGTATAAATCAAAAACAGTTGGTAACCATAACTTGATGATTGTTGTCTCAAGGCACGCGATAACCGAGAACAGAACACGTGTACACCCTAGCTACGCGCATGCGTGATGTTGTATTCGATCAATCGTGAACTTGCGACAATATTCCAAGAGTAGCGTCGTAGTCGTGCGTATATATTGCTTAGTGTCTGATGTCAGCATTTCTATATTATATTGTGTTAGGATCATTGGATCAGCCATGAGACACTACAGGAACCGGCTTCTGGCATTCACAGCTTGAGGACTCAAGCAAGATACCTTGCCATATTTACTGTCTAATTTAAATTATGCATATGTTGTATTGTATTCTTGTTGCTCTCACTTTATACAACTGTGCGCGTCCGAGATTGACTCGGGTGCAGTCGACGGATACGTCGATGATTAGTGTACTTGACCTAGTCCTTAGCAGACTCACCCCATTGGAGGATACTCTGTTATCTTCTGAGACCTGACACCCTTACACGTTCACTGAGACATATTCATATTGGGATGCGGGTTCGCGTACTCGACTAGCTATCGGTGCGTGTAACCTACATCACGGTTAGTACGTAATTCAGGTTATATTTTAGTGTTAGAGACTGGCATATAGATACGTGCTACGCACGTCGAGTATTCGACTTGTGTATCTACATTAGGCGGGGAGGACATTAGTAGGCGTATGGGATACACCCATTGGAGTCCGTAGTATCCAGAGGAGCCACGGATCCAATGACTCCCTTTACACTGCTGCCACGTTCTTCGGAGCGATATGGACGATATATTGTACTGCTACCACGTTCTTCGGAGCGATATGGACGATATACTGCATTGCTGCCACGCTCTTCGGAGTGTTGGACGTTATGCCTCCGCCTACCCATACGTACCAAAGTTGTCCTCACATTGCATTCACTTAGATGGTTAGCACACTCTTATTGTATTTATTTTATTCAGTATTTATATATGGCATGCTTCTATGTATCTTGTTACGTCCCTCTGAGGACCTGGTACCTTTCCAGATTTGGACGAGGCATATTACCCCACAGTGTACGGCCCAGGACAGGAGACGAGGTTCGCTACCGCAGAGAAGCTAGAGGTACTACCGTCGGAGTTTTCGTGATCAGCTGGTAGACATTCTGCCTAGGATTTGGAGCATCATTATCTAGTCAGCCGATGCCCTAGTCATTATCTTTTACCTATCATTTTCGTATTTCATTTCGTCATACTAGTGGGCTTGTTCCCACCAGACATTATTGGTTGTACTATGATATCTTGAGACTGGTGTTTATCTACCAGCAGTTTATTTAGTACTTTTTGCTATTTATATTGTGGATGAGATTAGTTTTACCTGTTGATTGACTGATACTGGACATGGTAGTATTTTAGAACAGCGTAGCACTCTTCGTTAGGATCCATTAAATTGGGATATCCTCGGAGATGTGACAGCTGGCTATTGCCACGTGACTTAGTCCCGTGTATTTTGGGACTGGGACGTGACAGGGCCACTTCTTCCATTTTTGTAGTTCTCCACCGTTTTGTGTGTGTGCCTATTTAAAGGCCATTCTCTATTGAATAAAGGACACAGTATGTTAAAGAAGCTAAGCTGTGTCCCCTCCACGTGTGTGTGAGTGGTATTTTTTTCTTTTTATAGTGTTCCCTCTCAACAATTGGTATCAGAGCTCAGAAGGGTCGAGCACTTGATCCGTTCATGCCCAAATACATGTCGCGCTCTCCGGGAAGTGGTGTCACCTGCGACGAGGTACCGATGAGTATGGTGGCGAAGGAGAATTCCGCCGTTTCGCTGCATTATCCGATGCTCACGACGAGCAATTATGCAGCCTGGGCAATCAAGATGAAGGTCTATATGAGGGCTCAAGGAGTATGGGAAGCTATCGAGGACACCAACATCGACGTGCGCAAGGATCAAATGGCATTGGCGGTCATATACGCGGGCATCCCCGAGGAAACGCTCTTCCTACTGGCCGAAAAGCAAACGGCCAAAGATGCGTGGGAGGCGTTGAAGACGATGCAGTTAGGCGCCGATCGTGTGAAGGAGGCTAAGGTACAAACCCTCAAAACTGAGTTCGAGGGATTGCGCATGAAGGAGACGGATTCGGTCGATGACTTCGCTGACAAGATAACAACCATCATCAACAAAATCCGTGCATTGGGCTACAAGGTTGAGGAGGCCCATGTCGTCAAGAAGTTTCTCCGGGCAGTCCCAAAGAAGTTCTTGCAGATCGCATCCACAATAAAGCAATTCGGCGACCTTAAAACAATGACGGTCGAGGAGGTGATTGGGCGCCTCAAAGTCCATGAGGAGCGACTCCGTGGATATGATAACGACAATAGCGAGGAGCATCTTCTTCTCACCCGAGCCGAGTAGAAGGCACGTGAGAAGAAGTGTGAAGCCGAGGGCTCCTCTGGTGCTGCTCGTGGCGAAAGCCGCAGGATTGAAAGATTTGATAAACAAGGGTAAAATATTATAATTGCAATAATTATGGTCATTTTTCTTCAGAATGTCCCGAAAAGGAGAAGAAAACTCTACTCGTAGAGGTAAGCGAAGATGAACACCCCGCACTGCTATGAATTGGAACAACAAAATTAGGGGGTTGATTGTTGGATTAATTTTGTTAGGACTTTGTCCTATTCTTTAGTTGCATTATGTGGCTGTGAGGCGCTTCTTCCATTTTTGTACTTCTCCACCGTTTTGTGTGTGTGCCTATTTAAAGGCCATTCTCTATTGAATAAAGGACACAGTATGTTAAAGAAGCTAAGATGTGTCCCCTCCACGTGTGTGTGAGTGGTATTTTTCTTTTTATAGTATTGTCTCTCAACAAACTATAGTTGCAGCCATGCTATAAAAAAACTTATATATAGATCTCAAGGACAAATATGGTTAACTTGAAATAAAATAGATTTTTGGTCCAAAGTACCGACCTTAAAAACACTATAGATATCCATTAAGATATGTGTGAAACGTCGATTGGTGGAAGCCAGTCCATGAAGATTCTCCCTTCTCTGACGTGCAATTCCCCTCTTTCGGTAAGCATCCAGTATCTCAGCAAATGAACATTTCTATAAGCTTATCATGTTGCTTATACGTCGTCTGAAAGCTGCTCCAAGGATCCAACGAATAGTTAAGGTTTGTTGACGATCTATTGAAGTTACGAAAGAATAAGAAAATAACTTTAATAACAATACTTAATACGTATGGAAAGAGTTTGAAAACAAGTGTATAATTTAATAGAGGAATCTACAATAATCAATCTTGAACAAAGGGATAGAAGTGAATTTTAGATGAAAGAAAAAAAAATCAAATTCTATATATGGTATATGGATCCATAAACTTATTTTATAAGTAATATCAATAGTTATTTCTTTAGGAACAATATCATTCGTTGTTGTTTTCCATATTCTCACTTCATACGATGATGGAAAGTAAATTCATACAGGATCCCAGGAAATTTAAATCTTCGCCTAAATAAGCATGTTTCGTATTTATGTATCTCCAACCCAGTTCTCACTTAATCATTCATTAATATAAATGAGGAGTCTTTGTCTTGAATAAATTACAAGAAAGAATCATGTACCTCTTCTTGTTAGATGTAAATTGCATAAGTGTTCCATCATCTCCCAGTAATAACAGCTTAAGGAAAGATACATCCTACAGCCAAGAAGAAAAGACACTACAAAATATGGTTCATAGTTCGAAAACTACAAAAAGAATAGTAGATATATTGACGTGTTCTACTGACAAATGTAGATAAGATAGAGAACGTTGATGACTTGATGTACTCTGTTAAAACCAAGGTAGTCAAAGGCGCAAGGCGCACTCGAGGCGCAAAGGGTCCAAATCACCCGAGGCGCAAGGCGCACTTAAGGCACGCGCCCGAGCGATGCGAGACGCAACAATTATATATATATATATATATATATATATATATATATATATAGAGAGAATAAGGGAGGTGAGATGGCACCTCACTCTCAAAACTAGGGTGACGGTGACGTGGCACAATTCCAACCACATATTTCATAATTGACAAATTGCACTTAACCCCCTCCCCTTGTTTGTGTGGTTGGGATTGTGCCACATCACCGCCACCCTTGTTTTGAGAGTGAGGTGCCACCTCACCTCCCTTATCCTCTATATATATATATATATATATATATATATATATATATATCGGATTTCTATATTGATAAACATGTGTGTTTCAAATTCTCCCATGTCTAGGTTGCAATCACTTTGAATTGAGTGAGTGAGAGAGAAAACAGTAAAAAAAAAGTACATCAGTTCTAAAAACAGTACAATAGTTAAAAAAAGTCTAAACATGTTATTTTTTTCACAAGATTTTTAAGGCGCGCCTTAGCTATTCCAAGGCGCTCGGAAAAGGCGCACATAGGCGCGCCTTAGGTGCGCCTTAAGAATTGGGCCTCGCCTGGAGTGTCCTGAGGCGCTAACCCTGCGCCTAGGAGCAAGGCGCGCCTTAGACGCGCCTGAGGCGCGCCTTTGACTACACTGGTTAAAACTTGGGTTACAAGTACAAATGCTAGATATATCAATAAGCATTAGTCTATAGATTATCCATAGAAACGCTAATTCATTAGTGGTTTTCTACGATGGAAATACGACATGAACACACACACACACACACTATATATATATATATATATATATATATATATATATATATATATATATATATATATATATATGGGTTGCATATCCAAAGAGCATCCTGTTTGGACTCAGATGAAGACATCATGATATGTTTAAGTTATTGATCCGTTGCTTTGGTGAAAAAAGAAAATTTAAGGAAACAAACTTGAAAATAGGTCAATGTGGTAAGGATTATTATTGGTGATATGATATAAAGGGTCGACTTAAGGATAGTATCAATATGCCATGAGTAAAAGGTTAATGTAGCTTTCGAATAAATTTTTGAAATTTTAGCAAACGAACCGATTAAAAATAAATTGAAATGGGTTTTATAGTTGCTCCGGATAAAAAGACTTCTAGTCCAAAGTAAAAAAATCTTAAAAGAATCATAGATATTCATTTAAGTAGGTTTTCTACTAAAATTAACAAAGAGTAAGAAAGAAATTGGTTAGAGACAATATTTCAATACATGACTTTTAGATCAACAACAACAAAAATTAGCAGCTATAGATGGTATACTAATCCATGGACTTAGTAATGACTAAAGTTGGCATTATGATTCAGAGCATAAAGTTCGGATGCAAATGAAGCTAACATGCCATGTTTAAGTTCTTGATGCGATGCTTTTGTAAAAGAGAAATTTTAAAGGAAACAAATTTGACAATAAGTCAAATGGCGACCACTATAGTTGCAGCCATGCTATAAAAAAACTTAAATATAGATCTCAAGGACAAATATGATAACTTGAAATAAAATAGATTTTTTGTCCAAAGTACCAACCTCAAAAACACTATAGATATCCATTAAGATATGTTTTCTATTGAAGTTACCAAAGAGTAAGAAAATAACCTTAATATCAGTACTAAATACGTATGGGAAGAGTTTGCAAACAAGTGTATAGTTTGATAGAGGAATCTAAAATCATCAATCTTGAACAAAGGGATAGAAGTGAATTTTAGATGAAAGAAACAAAATTAGCAAAATCTATATATGGTATACTGATTCATAAACTTATTTCAGAATTAATATCAATAGTTATTTCTTTAGGATCAATATCATTAGTTGTTGTTTTCCATGTTCTCACTTCATACCATGATTGAAAGTAAATTCATACAGGATCCCACAAAATTTAAATCTTCGCCCTAAATAAGCATGTTTCATATTTATGTATCTCCAAGCCAGTTCTCACTTAATGTTATGTATATTTGCAATTTCTTCGCACACACTAGTTATTTGTAGAGTAAAGCTAGGATTTACTATTCTCATGTAAAACAAATGTAATAACTATACACAGAAACAATAGCATACAACCAAAGCAATCAAGATGCGACAAAGCGAGATAAAGTACAAGCTCATTATTACAAATGGCATTTGACCCCAAGGTAAATGGAGATAACATGGTTCCAAGTGGGGCTTGCTAGGTACTTCATGGCCTTGTTATTGAGGAGTCTTTGTCTTGAATAAATTACAAGAAAGAATCATGTACCTCTTCCTGTTAAATGTAAGTTGCAGAAATTGAGAAATATGTCCCCTATCATCTCCCAGTAATAACAGCTTAAGGGAACATACATCCTACAGTCAAGAAGAAAATACCGTACAAAATAATGTTCATAGTGATGTCGAAAACTACAAAAAGAATAAAAAATAATAGTCCAGTAGATATATTGCAAACCAAATCGAATCAAATAATGAGATTATAGGATGTTGATCTATACCTGGAGGAGAGCGCCTCCCTCCTCTTGAGCCTGGCATGGACCAACGACGCCTCCTCTTTGGAAAGGTTCTGCATCTTTTTCTCTAGCAGTCATGGCTTCTTTTTTTATTCTAATAGGGATCAGTCCCTTCTTCTTCTCTATAGTTTCTACAGCCATTGAATCATCACCAGTACGCACGAGTGGCACGTCATCATGGTTGTTGAAAGTCCCCCTACTACTGGCGAAAGGGGGATTTAGGGGGTGATCGCCATGATCCTTTTGGTTTGTTCTGCATTTTTTGATCTCTCATGGCTTTCGTCCAAAGCGTGGGGTCCACTCTTGTGAATGCAATATCTCTTCTGATAACACATCTTAACAATTTTAAATATCAAAAGGGCAACATTTAAACATATTCAACACACAACATTTAAACATATTCAACACTAACCAAAAAATTAGCTACCTTGAAGCATGGAAAATCAGCAAATAAATGTAATAGCTCCTTTTTGGATCTAACATTATCAAATCAAATGCATTCTTAACTTTATCATTTGATTCAATCATTTTGATTTTCGATATATTCAATATATTCAATATGTAGGCTTCGTATTATATGCTCTGATCAGACTGAAGTTCCAGAAGACAAGCAGTTTCATATCATGGTTCTACTAAAGTTCTTGTGGGTCATGTGCTTAGTTTTGATTATAGAGCAGTTTAATTGGTTCTATCATGTTCTATATGAATGCCAACTTTCTCCAGTATCATTTTTCGTCAATTGCATCTTGTTTATGAAGCTTATCCTAAAGAGTTGGGCCATATCGACACTCTAAATCTGCTCTTAAGGACCATAATTGAAGTGACAATTGGTTAATTCTGCAATTAGATTACTAAGGAAAAGAAGTGTCCATCTGAAGATAGATACCTGAAGAATTGAAGCTGCATAATACAAAACGCTTGGTTGTCCAGTTATCTGTCATGAGTGAAATCAATATTGTCAGTCAAGGAAAAAAAATCTTGTATGATTTCTGAAAAATGTATCACATATGAATCAAGTACCACCCGCTGGGGAAGGACCAATCCTCCTCTAATTATGAACACCTTCAGGTTCTTGCTAAGTATAGGCAGCCTTCAAGGAGACAAGAGTGTCTTCTATTTGTACCTCGGATGCTTTTTCTTTATACTCCTCCGGGGAACCTTAGCCTTGAACATGCTAGTTGCTAGCTGGTATAGTAGTCTTTAGTTATCAATTCAAGCACAGTTCACAATTTATATTCCTTTTATGGGGAAAAAAAAGCCATAATCTATTGGCGAGTCAGTCATACCTATTACTTCAACTTTGTCTGTTCTATTAGCAAGAGAACCTTATGTCACTAGAATGCCCTTTAGTTATCAATTCCAGAACCGATTAAAAATAAATTGAAATAGATTTTATAGATGTTCCGGATAAAAAGACTTTTAGTCCAAAGTAGGTTTTAACAAAGGGTAAGAAAGAAATTGGTTAGAGACAATATGTCAATACAAGAAAAATAAATGACTTTTAGATCAACGGCAATTTTTTTTTAGCAAAAAGTATAGATGGTATACTAGTCCATGGACTTAGTAATGACTAAATTTGGTATTATGATTCAGAGCAGAAAGTTCGGATGAAAATGAAGATAACATGTTATGTTTAATTTCTTGATGAGAAATTTTATAAGCAACAAAAATCATGAAGTTTCAAATTAAAGATTAGGATAAGAAAAATTGAGGACGTGCGATATTGCATCTATGGGTGAAGTTATTTCAGTTTTAAGATGAAAGAAAGAGGCTAAACCTGTCCAAGACCTCTTGACGAACCATAAGCCCCAGAGAACCCGTATAACCATAAGAAAGGTATTGAGTATAGGGATATTTAGACTTTGGGTCTCACATAAGTTGTAAAATTAGCGTTTGGGTCTCCAAAATAATTAGTGTCACAAAAAATGTACCAAAAGTGACACTAATTATTTTTGGCGACACTTTTGAGGCCCAAACACTAATTATTATTTTTTGGAGACCCAGACACTAATTTTACAACTTATGTGAGACCTACAGTCTAAATATATTTGGAGCGTGTCGGATTTGTAAGAGGCATGACCAGAGTTTTTTGCTGGTCTGTGGCTTAGCAAGGACTGCCTCAATAAGTTGGCCTTAGATTAAAAGTCAAAAGCATTTCATGTAAAATTTCAGAAAAATAAAATGCACCAATTGGCACAACCTACGAAAGTGGACAACGTAAGTATAAAATAAATCTACAAGACTATTAGACCTAGGAACTAAAAACAAAATTCATCTACTCATTTCATTTCCAATTATATATAAACAGAACTTTCCTTTATAAGTGTTACCTTTGTTCATACCAGCATGATTTTATGTTTTGAATAACAATCTCCAATATTTGATTCTGGATTAGAGCCTTCCCCATCTTCCACCTATGCTGAACACCAAAGAAATAAAATCAATCAATCAATTCAGAGCGGAAAGTTTGGACGCAAATGAAGATAACATGTTTAATTCTTGATGAGAAATTTTATAAGCAACAAAAATCATTAAGTTTCAAATTAAAGATTAGGATAAGAAATACTCTCCGCATGCAGACTTCTCCCCCGGAATACTCCAGAGATCAATCTCTCGGCAGCCGCTTCTCTCTCTCTCTCCTGGCTCCTCCTATCGATGAGACATCGATAAAGATGATGATGAAGAGAGAGAGAGGGTGGTCTTCTGGAAATCCCTAATTTTAATGTTAAGATACTCTCTCTCTCTCTCTCTCTCTCTCCCTCCCTCCCTTTCTCTCCCTCTCTCCCTCTTCTCTCTGTCTCAACTTTCTTTCACCGTTCAAGAATTCCTTACGGGCCTATTTATAGTAGCGTTTCCTGTTCATTTATTACGGAGAATAGAACATTACCTCTGCTCATTTATTACAAAAATATATTTTTTGTTGACCAAGAAAAAGAATTTGAACTTTTTTGGTAGGATCCTTAAAGATTTAATTGACTATTATAGCTGGCAGGATTCATAAAATTATTTTAAAGGTTTAATTAGATGAAATAATTTTTTTTCTATTCTAGCTAGCAGGATTCATAAAAATATTTTAAAGATTTAATTGACTATTATAGCATTCATAGATATGCGTATGACTGTCAAAATTTGGCACTCCTAGAACTGTTAAAACTGTGACGCTCATTAACACAAAATATAGTGCCTTTAGCATTTTGTCTATTTTTTTAGGGGATAAAAACTATCTCAAGTGATTTGTTTGGTTGCAAACAAGTGATCGGGTTGTTTGGATGTTTGAAATAGAGCCATGAGAGGAGATTATTGCATGTGCATCCACCAATGTTCCACTTCTCTTGTTTGGATGTTTGCAGAAGTGTCGATTGGATTTGGAGCTATAGCCCTTTTCTACATGGTTCTTTTGCTCACTTTTTTGTCATATTCGTATTTTTAATATTGTTATCGATGTTGTTATGTATTAATTTCTAATAAACTAAATAATTAGTAATAGTCTTTAAATAGTAACTAGTAAATGCACGTGCGTTGCACATAATTTTTTTATATTATTATAAAATAGTTTAAATATTTAAAAATATTTTAACTATAATTTAGTATGGATATATCACAACTTTTTTATAAAAAAATTTAAAAAATTTAGTCGTCTAAGCTGTACGTATATCCTCGAGTAATTAAAAAATAAAAAATAAAAAAATTTAACTAATTATTTAACTACATAATATTATATAACTATAACCAAACACATCTTCTAGCTCATGTGGTTAAGGTTTGAGACATTCTCTTTGCTTGGTTAATGTTGATTCTCCATATCGTTATTTATACAAATTTACCTTTTTCAATAAAAAATTTTACATAATATTTTTTTTAAAATAAATGGTAGAGGATTTACAAACGGCTTAGACAACTCACTTTTGAGCCATTTTTAAGCCTCATTATAAGGGTAGAGATTAAGCTAGATATTAATTTCTAATAAGCTACAAAAACAAAAAAAATTTGTATCGTTATGTTGGTGTTGTTTCCTTTGGACTAGTAAAAATAGTCCCACATTGGCTACACCACCAAGTGGATATCTCAATATAATACTTTGTATGAGTTGAGGTGTGCACATGGGGTGTGGTGGGGCACATGGGTGCCATGCGGGTGTATTTTTCTAGGAGGAAAAAAGATTAACTCCTCAATGAAAGCATTTATCTTTTTGTCATGCTCTTGGAATTATTTTCATAGGAGCTATTGCGACTCGGACTCGGGCACAAAGTGGCGCTTTGTTGGCGCACTTAGCATCGGCGCAGACGCTTTTGAGCATTTGATGCGCTCGGGTATGCGCGGTCGCATGGGCTGACCGCATGGGCGGTCACATGCGCTGCCGCATGGGCTGCTGCTGAGGATATATTTGAACGGTTATGGAAAGATATGGTATGTTATTCAGATCCATTTTTTGTAGGATTTGAAATTAATTCGTGCCTATCTTTTAGGGATTCGTAATTAATTTGTTCCTATCTTTCCGTAACTGATGAGCAGTTAGGATTTTCACCCTCTCTCTATAAATACTCTCTTTGTGCCTCATTGAGAACGAACTTCGAAAATTAGGAGACGAAGAGAGTTGCTGCTGCCACCACCATTTGAGTCCAGGGAGTTCGTGCGAGTCCAGACAGAGGTGACAGTGAGCGTTCCAGAAGTTCTTCGTGAACTTGCTGGTTCCTGGAAGCAGATCGTGTGAGGGCGAATCTTGCTTTGAGCAACGGTGATCTTTATCACCCCAGCAAGCAAAGTCTCTTCTTCTTCCTCCTCTCTTATGTGAGTTGTAACTTTGTTCTGTCCATCTACAACTGCGATTGCAAGAAAGAACGAGAGGTTCCTTTTTCTGGTTATTGTTGTAACATGATCCTTATATATAGTTCTTCGTGGAGATTGAGAATAGTCAGAGTGGGAACTTTTGTGGGAACTTTTGTGTGAACCTCTTGTAAGCCCCCTGATTTTCAGAATTTTAACTTCGGATTTTTCCCAATTTTCTGGTATTTTTCGGGAATTAAAACCAAGGCGTTGGTAATTTAATGATTTTTAATTTCGGTTAATTCATATTAGAATATTATGGAAATAATATTTTATGGTGTAAAATGGGAAACCGGACATAGGGTAATTTTCCGTGAATTTATTGGACTCCGGAAACCCGTTTAAAGCCCTGAAGACCCATGACGATTTAAACCGAATTAAATCCGTGCCAACGCCCTACATCCCCATGAGAGCCGAAGCCCAGCCCAAGGAGCGTTGACCCGGCCCGAATCCTAGGTCAAACCCTATTCCAATTTCTGTAATGTATAAATACCTATTTTTTCCTAAGTTTTCTCCACAATTAAAAAGAATAGCAAAAGAAATCCCTAATTCCAAATTAACCCTAATTCTAAAATCCCTAATCCCTATTTCAACCTAACCCTAACCCTAAGCAGCCTCTTCCGCCGCCTCTGCCGACCCCTCTCCGGCGGCGCACCGCCCGCGTCCACTCCGACTCCGGCCACCCGCCGCTCGCCCTCGCCACCCCCGCAGAGCCGCCGCTCAGCCGCCTCATCTCAGCCTCCGTCCTCGACTTCAACCCCCGTGCCGCTGTCGCCAAGCCGGACGACTCTCGATCGGCCGACGACCCTCGGTCGACGACCCTCCGTGCAGATCCCCTGACCACAGCAGCCCCTCCCTCCGCCACGAACCCAGTCGACCACCTTCACCCCGTTCTTCCTCCGACTGTATCTCCCCTCTCTGATCGACCCCGGCCTCCTCCGTCGTTGCACCGACGACTCGAGCCCCTGATCATCGGAGTCGACTGCAGCCACCCCCGACCCAGGTGTCCTCCTCCTCCTTCGTCTGAATCGAATCCAGTCGACGAACTCAGCTGAACCCAACGCCGACCATCCCACGGTGCAGCCGCCCCGCTCCGGCCTGTCCCAACCGCCGTTGTGTACCTCACCCGGCCGCGCGGTGCATCTGCTTCCCCGCCGAACTGAGCAACCCCGACTTCACCGGCGTCGAGCTCTCACCGACCTCCACCCATCTCCGACTAGCCGTGCCCTAGCCGGCCGTCTACGCCCTCCTCCGGTCAGCCCCGGCGTTCCAGCATCGAGTCCCAAATCCTAACCCTAGGCTGGACACGGTGAACCCTAGGACGGACACAGCACCAGTACAGGACACGCGAGGACACGACCTGGACGCAATTCGGACACGAGAATTTCAGACTTCACAGAGCCCTGTTCAGGTACCCGTTTCTCTCGACTCGCAACTCCGATTTCGATTCCGTAAATTGCGTTGCGTAGACTGTATAACCCTCTCGGTGCCCGTGCAACCCGCTCGGTGTATCGCGTCCTGTGGTGATCGTACACCGCGATCCAAAAACAGGAAAATCAACGCCCTGTTTCACCCCGGAACTGAGTGCGCCCCGCCAAACGGGACGACTTGGTCGCGCGCGGTCCTTACCGAACTGTGCGCGACGATGATACGGTCGTGTGGGATTTCGCAGAATTCGATTCGGAGGTGCGTGCACCCCGGAATCAACGCGTATCCGCCGACGACACCCCGTATCCGTCCTTTCTGGAACACGCTGTAACTTTGTGTACACACGTCGGATCGAGACGAAACTTGCACCATCGGACTCGTAGCAATACGCTGGTCCTGTGGGTCAAGTTTAGTTCGATTCTGAGAACGTTGACGAAATCGCGTGTCGTGGGCCCCACAGGCTCCACTTGACGGGCGATTTTGTGATCGGCTCATCGGAATCCAATTCTGGAAGTTCCATTGGGTTCGTATCATCGTTCCTGACTTGTAGACACTGAGTTTGCGGAAATTGGAGACCTTTGACCCTGACGCGCTTTTCGGTGCAAAGCGGGCCCGCATGTGGACCCCGTTTTGACCCGAAACTGTCGTTTCTGCCCTTGTCTCCAAATTGGACTCAAGGACAGGCGTTTTTAGCTATTTGATATCTTCTGAGTCTAATGGTAATGTTTATTTCAGCAACCGGAGTAGTATCTGCAGATCACACTGAGACCAGAGCTACAGTTGGATCCAGGACCCCAGGCAAGTGTACCTTGCCAAACTTTGCAGTATTGTTACATATTTTCCTTGCTTCATTATATTGCTGTGCATGCTTAACCTAGGACCGTGTGACGTACTTAGCGTCCGATTATCAGTCGGGTGCCGACACCGTACGCGGTGTTGGGTACGGTCACCTAGAGATGGACATTCGTGACACTATATACTCTCGTACTTGTCTTACCAAGTACACCTTGACCCAGGACACTTGACACTACTCATGAGACAGGATCTTCCCGAGATATTCGTGGTGATTCTGTATAGGATACAGGACATGGACATCGTATTCTTAGATATTAGATGACTTGTTGCATTGAGAGATGATTGTGCGTGACATGGACATGGTGCATCGTGGACATGAGACGTGTGATTACATGGGGTGGGGAGAGACACACAGGCTACAGGCTGTTTCGTATATCTATCTACTACTATTGTGAGGCCTCAGACTCTCGTCGTAGAGCTAGGCACATTACGTGTTTATTACCGCTACCGGCTCCCAGACACAGAGCTTGTAGTGGCTTCAGCCTGAGACTAGTGATGCTCTCACTTGCATTTTCACATAGATGGTTATATAGCTTACCATATTTATTGCATTTTGCTGCACTGTATTTATTTTGGCTTGTATTTTCTGTACCTTGCTGTCCCCTGAGGACCTGGATCCGGACTTTGTCCCCAGGACTAGCAGAGGAGATCCCCCTAGAGTTATACAGTACAGGAGCATTATCAGGAGCAGAAGCAGGAACAGGAGCAGATACAGGAGCTGTACCGACACCAGAGGACGGGATCGTACCAGAGGACTTCTCCTGGGTATTGGTTTGAGATACTCATTTACTTCTGTTCCTATTTACTTTACTTCCAGTCTATTGCATTTTTGTATTAGACTTGTGTTCTCGGATTGTTCTCCGAGACTCTTTATTGAGATATGCTAGATTATATTTACTTGTTTTATTCTGGCATTTGATCTGTGATTATCTGTTGTGGATGAGATTAGTATAGACTGTGACTATTTATATTGGACCTGCTTATTACAGCTTAAGTATGCCCTGATGGATCCATTAAATTGGGTTGTCCATCGATGCGTACTGCTGGCCATTATCACGCATCCGGTCCCTCGGTATTTTGGGACTGGGGCGTGACATGGTTTTTGTGGTGGCCCATGCAGGTCAACGACTAAATTGTTCGGTTTCAACTTAGGGGCCGAGCAAGCCTGCAATAAGAATATGATAAGTTTCTAGGATCTCATCCACTTGCTTGAAACGTTCTTGCTATCTATATCAGATTCGAATTTAAATTCTTGACTCGCATCCTGCCTTGATTTCTGTGCGCCTCTTATTGTTTATTTTGGTTGCAGAGTTATGGATTCACGATCAAACAATGAGACTCCTATAAGGTCACCACAAGATGCTGTGGTAACCAACGAAGATGAAGTAACACCAGTTAGTGAAGGTCCATCCTCACAACAAGCAAGTCAGCATGCCTCGAGAATCCCGGAAGATGACGTTCCACCATCGATGCAGTTTGCTCCACCGATGCCTACCGTCCCACAAGGGCAAGCTATGAACGTGCAACAGCTGTTTCAAATATACTACCCGATGATGCAAGCTTATCAGAAGGCTCAGCAAAGCCAAACAGAGGAGTTCGTTTGCAGACTTAGCTCAGAGCTACGGAAGTTAATCAGCTCCGTTGCAACGGACGTGGTTACTGCAGCACGGGCCATGGAGAGCATCACCAGAATAGAGTCCAGCCAGAAGCGGCCGTATGCATCAGCACCAGACCAAGCACAACAGGAAAGAGTCGCAAAGCGACCACAGATAAATCCACCACCAAGGGCAGCACCAAGAGCCTCATTCCTTCCTACTTGTCAACATTGCCTCAAGATAGGCCATACTGAAAGAGAATGCAGACGCAAGTTAGGATTATGCTTGATATGCGCGTCCAACCAACACTTAGCCAAGGATTGTCTTCAGCATCGAGAGAAAGCAGTGAGGATTCATCGACCAGCCACATCAGCACCAACCGGAGCACCACAAGAAGAAGCTACACAAAGACCTCAAGTACACCAGCCACCAGAAGCAACTCCACAGACAATACCTGTCTGTCCATATTGTCGCAAGCGAGGCCATACTGAGGACGAGTGCAGACGAAAGAAGAAATTATGCTTAGCTTGCGGATCCAGTCAGCATTTAAAGAAGGAATGCCCCGAACGTCGAGACAGAGCACCAATGAATAACCAACAAGCGATACCAGCACCAAGGCCAGCCTCTCCAGCATTGGAAGCACCGCGAACGAGAGTTGAAGGAACCAGACCACCAGCCCCAGGAGGGAATCAGCCGAGGCCACCCTTGGCACCACAAGCAACACTCTTCCAGCAGGCTCAACAGCAGCAGAGGAATCAACTACGAGGACGTGAACAAGCTCCAGCGATGACTTCAGAGGACGCGCAGACTCATGGAGTAGCTAATGCGCGTAATTCTTCGTAGTTTTCTGTTTCTAGATTGTTTTATCTCGTGCCTATTGGTTCGTGACCTCAGCCTTAATCTTTGTAATTTTGAACTTGCTTATAATTGATAACAGTAGAGATTATAGAGTCTTTTGTGTTTGTGCTTATTTTGTGTTGTTTTGTGAACTTCATTAAGTTGTACCTCCTTCCCTCATCATCTAGCGTACTCATATTTGTTGTACTACCTTGACTTATGCTGCTAATATAGCCTAGTTTTGCAAGCTCATTCTTTATCAAGCTTGTTCATGACATCTGTATTAGTGGGTCGACACACTAATACAATTGTCTATTCAGAATCAGTGTACTACGGTCTGATCAACCTTAGTGCATTTTGGTTCGCTCTTCGTAATACTACTTCACGTGGATTGAGATATATAGTGATTAGTAGATAAATGTACTTGCCCTCTAGATAGGTCTGAGCATATCGTATCAGTTACATAACTGTACTAATACGAACATGCGAACAAAGGATTACCAGAATAGGATTTCAATCCACAACTGTCTTGACAATTCCCATTTGGAATTCGTTAAAACGCCTTGATCCTGATACTTCTAATCTATTACCTCACCCTTGAACTCTTTATTATTGATCTCCGTCTTCCCTTATTTCGGAAAGACGACACCTCGTGCTGGGTATAAGCTTGATATATAGACAGTACTAGATATACCCCACCGGCCGGCCGCAATGTTGATGACCCTTTTATATATGATTAAGGGAATACCATAGGGATATGTTTGGTGTTCAAGACTGGAGGATTCAATAACAGGGCATAGATTATTAGATGAATAGTCTTAGATAATAGATGGGTAAATTCTAAGTTGGGTAGAGACCGTAATGCTCACTTGAGAGAAATTCTTAGACTGTAATCAAGTGAGACTTGACAGAAAGAAAGCCCTACCCTAACTTTAATTTCGAGGACGAAATTTTTATAAGTTGGGTAGATTGTAAGCCCCCTGATTTTCAGAATTTTAACTTCGAATTTTTCTCAATTTTCTGGTATTTTTCGGGAATTAAAACCTAGGCGTTGGTAATTTAATGATTTTTAATTTCGGTTAATTCATATTAGAATATTATGGAAATAATATTTTATGGTGTAAAATGGGAAACCGGACATAGGGTAATTTTCCGTGAATTTATTGGACTCCGGAAACCCGTTTAAAGCCCTGAAGACCCATGACGATTTAAACCGAATTAAATCCGTGCCAACGCCCTACATCCCCATGAGAGCCGAAGCCCAGCCCAAGGAGCGTTGACCCGGCCCGAATCCTAGGTCAAACCCTATTCCAATTTCTGTAATGTATAAATACCTATTTTTTCCTAAGTTTTCTCCACAATTAAAAAGAATAGCAAAAGAAATCCCTAATTCCAAATTAACCCTAATTCTAAAATCCCTAATCCCTATTTCAACCTAACCCTAACCCTAAGCAGCCTCTTCCGCCGCCTCTGCCGACCCCTCTCCGGCGGCGCACCGCCCGCGTCCACTCCGACTCCGGCCACCCGCCGCTCGCCCTCGCCACCCCCGCAGAGCCGCCGCTCAGCCGCCTCATCTCAGCCTCCGTCCTCGACTTCAACCCCCGTGCCGCTGTCGCCAAGCCGGACGACTCTCGATCGGCCGACGACCCTCGGTCGACGACCCGCCGTGCAGATCCCCTGACCACAGCAGCCCCTCCCTCCGCCACGAACCCAGTCGACCACCTTCACCCCGTTCTTCCTCCGACTGCATCTCCCCTCTCTGATCGACCCCGGCCTCCTCCGTCGTTGCACCGACGACTCGAGCCCCTGATCATCGGAGTCGACTGCAGCCACCCCCGACCCAGGTGTCCTCCTCCTCCTTCGTCTGAATCGAATCCAGTCGACGAACTCAGCTGAACCCAACGCCGACCATCCCACGGTGCAGCCGCCCCGCTCCGGCCTGTCCCAACCGCCGTTGTGTACCTCACCCGGCCGCACGGTGCATCTGCTTCCCCGCCGAACTGAGCAACCCCGACTTCACCGGCGTCGAGCTCTCACCGACCTCCACCCATCTCCGACTAGCCGTGCCCTAGCCGGCCGTCTACGCCCTCCTCCGGTCAGCCCCGGCGTTCCAGCATCGAGTCCCAAATCCTAACCCTAGGCTGGACACGGTGAACCCTAGGACGGACACAGCACCAGTACAGGACACGCGAGGACACGACCTGGACGCAATTCGGACACGAGAATTTCAGACTTCACGGAGCCCTGTTCAGGTACCCGTTTCTCTCGACTCGCAACTCCGATTTCGATTCCGTAAATTGCGTTGCATAGACTGTATAACCCTCTCGGTGCCCGTGCAACCCGCTCGGTGTATCGCGTCCTGTGGTGATCGTACACCGCGATCCAAAAACAGGAAAATCAACGCCCTGTTTCACCCCGGAACTGAGTGCGCCCCGCCAAACGGGACGACTTGGTCGCGCGCGGTCCTTACCGAACTGTGCGCGACGATGATACGGTCGTGTGGGATTTCGCAGAAGTCGATTCGGAGGTGCGTGCACCCCGGAATCAACGCGTATCCGCCGACGACACCCCGTATCCGTCCTTTCTGGAACACGCTGTAACTTTGTGTACACACGTCGGATCGAGACGAAACTTGCACCATCGGACTCGTAGCAATACGCTGGTCCTGTGGGTCAAGTTTGATTCGATTCTGAGAACGTTGACGAAATCGCGTGTCGTGGGCCCCACAGGCTCCACTTGACGGGCGATTTTGTGATCGGCTCATCGGAATCCAATTCTGGAAGTTCCGTTGGGTTCGTATCATCGTTCCTGACTTGTAGACACTGAGTTTGCGGAAATTGGAGACCTTTGACCCTGACGCGCTTTTCGGTGCAAAGCGGGCCCGCATGTGGACCCCGTTTTGACCCGAAACTGTCGTTTCTGCCCTTGTCTCCAAATTGGACTCAAGGACAGGCGTTTTTAGCTATTTGATATCTTCTGAGTCTAATGGTAATGTTTATTTTAGCAACCGGAGTAGTATCTGCAGATCACACTGAGACCAGAGCTACAGTTGGATCCAGGACCCCAGGCAAGTGTACCTTGCCAAACTTTGCAGTATTGTTACATATTTTCTTTGCTTCATTATATTGCTGTGCATGCTTAACCTAGGACCTTGTGACGTACTTAGCGTCCGATTATCAGTCGGGTGCCGACACCGTACGCGGTGTTGGGTACGGTCACCTAGAGATGGACATTCGTGACACTATATACTCTCGTACTTGTCTTACCAAGTACACCTTGACCCAGGACACTTGACACTACTCATGAGACAGGATCTTCCCGAGATATTCGTGGTGATTCTGTATAGGATACAGGACATGGACATCGTATTCTTAGATATTAGATGACTTGTTGCATTGAGAGATGATTGTGCGTGACATGGACATGGTGCATCGTGGACATGAGACGTGTGATTACATGGGGTGGGGAGAGACACACAGGCTACAGGCTGTTTCGTATATCTATCTACTACTATTGTAAGGCCTCAGACTCTCGTCGTAGAGCTAGGCACATTACGTGTTTATTACCGCTACCTGCTCCCAGACACAGAGCTTGTAGTGGCTTCAGCCTGAGACTAGTGATGCTCTCACTTGCATTTCCACATAGATGGTTATATAACTTACCCTATTTATTGCATTTTGCTGCACTGCATTTATTTTGGCTTGTATTTTCTGTACCTTGCTGTCCCCTGAGGACCTGGATCCGGACTTTGTCCCCAGGACTAGCAGAGGAGATCCCCCTAGAGTTATACAGTACAGGAGCATTATCAGGAGCAGAAGCAGGAACAGGAGCAGATACAGGAGCTGTACCGACACCAGAGGACGGGATCGTACCAGAGGACTTCTCCTGGGTATTGGTTTGAGATACTCATTTACTTCTGTTCCTATTTACTTTACTTCCAGTCTATTGCATTTTTGTATTAGACTTGTGTTCTCGGATTGTTCTCCGAGACTCTTTATTGAGATATGCTAGATTATATTTACTTGTTTTATTCTGGCATTTGATCTGTGATTATCTGTTGTGGATGAGATTAGTATAGACTGTGACTATTTATATTGGACCTGCTTATTACAGCTTAAGTATGCCCTGATGGATCCATTAAATTGGGTTGTCCATCGGTGCGTACTGCTGGCCATTATCACGCATCCGGTCCCTCGGTATTTTGGGACTGGGACGTGACACCTCTGATCTCAACCACGTGGTTTTCCATCGTTGATTTAGCCTCAGAAATAACAATCACAAAGAAAGATCCCAAAAAATGGAGAACAATCGTGTGAAACTTCTCAACACAAGTTTTAACAAACTTGAGAAGTTTGACAGGGATCATTACAACGCTTGGAAGAGTAAGGTCTGTCTTAATCTTCAACTCACAAAGGTGGACTACGTTCTGACAGAACCAGAGTCGGTTGTTCCAGACGGTGATGATGCTACTGTTCGGATATTTGCTGTCATGCCCCAATCTTCCACAGGTAATCGGTCGTTCCCGCTAGGCGCGAGTCACTGCAACAACGCTCCCGCGGGGCGATCTTTTCCATCTGGACGTGATGTCGCACGAGCGTAAGCTACTCCCGTGCAAGGCCATGAATCGAACAGGCAGTAAGATGTCTAAGCCACAGAGTCGCATAGATAGTCCGAGTGCAGCGGAATAAGAAACAAACAAGCGATTGGTAACAAGTTCACAGAGTCATCAATAGTGGAAGCATTGAATAACACAAGTATAGAATTAAAACAAGCTCGTTATTGATATTGAACAAGTGTTACAAGCGGCGCTAGGCTGAGATTACAAGTCGCTCAAGCCCTCTCTCTCGAAACAGTAAAACCGTGCCAAGTGGCTACAACTATGGAATGATACATAGGCGATATTCCAACATTATGTCTTATATACGTGGTTCAATTACGGACACAACGTTCCAAGGCTCCAGAGCGACCTCTACGTCTTAGCATGCATGAAGGGGATTTTCGCACCGAACGAGGTTCTTTCGTACCCTGTCACACTCCAGTCCCAAAATACCGAGAGACTAGACACGTGGCAATGGCCAGCAACACACTCTAATGGGCAAACCCAATTTAATAGACCCATCAAGGTGTACTTAAGCTGTAAAACAACAATAAAGGTTTACTAAACATGTCACATTCTAATCTCATCCACGGAAGATAAACACAATCAATATCAGTATAATGAAATATAAACCAACATCAAGTATCAATAAAGTATCTCGGGGAACAACCCGATAATAAGTCTGATACAACAGTTCAATAGGCAGGAAATAAAAGTGTCTAACAACAACAAAGATTTAGTATAGATAAAGCAGATACTTAGGAGAATTCCTCGGGCATCAGCTCGTCCTCTGGTAATGGTACTGTAAAATCCCTAATTCTAAAAACCACATTTACCTTTTTTTATTAATTATTTAATTAAATTATAGTAATTATGAGCTAAATTAGAGAAAATATAATTTATTTAATTTTTATTTTAGGTGTTTGTGCATTTAGGAGATTTATGGAGCAATTATAGATTTTTCCTAATTTATTTCATGTAGGAGACCCTGTGGACAGTTGACAGCTTAATGGTATGCACTAATATAATTTCTAGAATTATATATATATAATATATATATATATATATATATATATATATATATATATATATATATATATATATATATATATATTACTACCCAATTCTAGATAATAGGATTTTTTTAATTTTTATTTGGTAAATTGTGTATTAATTATAAATATTTATATTTATATTTAATTATTGATTGTATTATTATTTTTATTGGTTGTTTTAGGCTTTTGGCTAGTCTGGACCCATGTCAGACCCAACCAATACCCTTGTCAGACCTATTTATGGGTTTAGAATAATTATTATATTTTTATTTTAGTTAGTTGGGTTGTTTTGGATTAGTTAGAGTGTGTTTAGTGAACCCTAAACCTAAACCCAAGTTGGATGACTAAAATGAGGGCATTTTAGTCATTTTCATTCATGTCAAACCTACTTCTTCACTTGGCCGGCCCCTATTTCCAGATCTGGACAGCAGCCCCCCCCCCCCCCCCCCCTCTTCATTTCTTCTTCTTCTTCTTCTTCTTCTTCATTCTCCATTTTCTTCTTCTTCCTTTTTCCAACTTCAAGCTTCAAGTAAGAATTTCTCATTTTCTTCTCTTCCTTCTTCTATTTGTTCCATAGATGTTAACCCTAACCATTTGCTTTTCCCTAACCTAGGTGTTTAGAGCCTAGACTTTGTGTAGAGGCTTGGAGGCATGGAAGCTTGAGGGTGGTGATTTCAAGGGTTTTGGAGACTTTGGCTTTGGGATTCCAACTCCCAAGAGATAAACCCTAACTTTTCTCTTAGTGGTTGCTATTATAGTATAATTAGTAGTTTAGAACCTTCCTAGACCTTAAGGCTATCCGTAGGAGGAAGTTAGAACTTGTTTGGTTGTGTTTGGAGACTTTGACATTGGATTTTGTGTCAATTTTGGGTAAAATTCGAGATTGGCCCAATTTTGGGTGATGCCCTAGGTTAGACGGACCTAGGTAGACGTGCTTGGGTGTCTTGGGGGTTAGTACGTGTCTCCATTCGGACACGTGAAGTCGAGTCGCGAAGAAATGGGCGTTTCGGACGATTTGGGAGTTTTCATATACAACACACAACACAACACCAACGCCCGCCCAACGACCCAAAACACCAATAAATAACTATAAATATATAAAATATAACCCGAGAACTCTAGCACACACTCCCCGAAGCTAACCCAACGCGCGAACGAGCCCGAAACCTAGAAACTAAGTCGAAATGGTCATTCGGTCATTTCGACGAACACGTGGTGTACGGTTCGCGAAACCTCGTAAAATGCACACCAAACATACTCGGAATCGGCCCAAAATTTACCCACGGGTTCTAATCGATGTCTAGATCCTAGAAAAAAAATATTAACTCGTTGATTCTAGGTCTGTGCAAAAACGCGCACGCACATAGAACCTACGACGACGAAAACCCCCAAAACGCCTGAAACGCCAATTTCTCCATGACACGACTTCACGTGTCCGAACGGAGACACGTACTTACCCTCAAGACACCCAAGCATGTCTACCTAGGTCCGTCAACCTAGGGCATCACCCAAAATTGGGTCAATCTCGAATTTCACCCAAAATTGACACAAAATCTAATGTCAAAGTCTCCAAACACAACCAAACTTGTTCTAACTTCCTCCCACGGGTAGCCTTAGGGTCTAGGAAGGTTCTAAACCACTAATTACACTATATAATAGCAACCACTAAGAGGAAAGTTAGGGTTTACCTCTTGGGAGTTGGAATCCCAAGGCCAAAGTCTCCAAAACCCTTGAAATCACCACCCTCAAGCCTCCAAGCCTCCAAACTAAGCCTCTATACTAAGTGTAGGCTCTACACACCTAGGTTAGAGAAAAGCAAATGGTTAGGGTTCACATAAATGGAAGAATAGAAGAAGAAAGAGAAGAAATGGAGAACTTACTTGAAACTTGGAAGAAGTAACCGTATAGCAATATACCCCCAATAGTGTACGAAAAACAGTATGCTTTTCATCTTCAGGATTCATCTTAATTTGATTATATCCTGAAAATCCGTCCATGAAAGACATGCGCTCAAAACCGCACGTATTATCGATCATGACGTCTGTAATGGGAAGAGGGAACTCATCTTTTTGGCAGACCGCATTTAGATCTCGGAAGTCGATGCAAACACGCACATTTCTATTTTTCTTCATAACCGGGACAACATTAGCGACCCAATCAGGATGTTGTTCTTCCCGGATGAACCCACAGGCTATTAGCTTCTTAATTTCAGCTTCAATGGCATCCATCATATCCGGACGGAACCGGCGTTGGTGTTGCTTTACAGGCTTATGGGTAGCCACTTTTGGATCAAGACCTGGCATATCCTCATAATTCCAAGCAAAGACGTCGATATATTCTTTTATCAGCTGGATCATTTCTTCTCTTTCTTCTTCGGAAAGATTGTTACTGATAAGTATCGACTTTGGTGAAAATTCATCCCCAACATTGACTTGGATAACCTTATCTTCAGTGAGTGGTTCTTTTTGTTCGAACCGGAGTTCCCATTGTGTATCCATTTGCTGAGCCCATGATTCATCTTCAAATGGTTCAGATTCTTGTTTCTCTGTTTCGAAGGAATCTGTCAATACCATATTTACTGATAATGCCCGTTCGAGTTCATCATCTGAATCGGAGGATGACAAATCGTCTTGAGAAGAGGAGATGGTCTCCTCATTTGACTCAGGGTTGTTTGAAGTTGCAAGATGTCTGGAATACCCTAACCCAAAACGAGTTTGTTGACAGTAGGGATCACCATGCAACGACATTCGTCTGCCTTTTCCGTAGTTGAGGCCTGGCTCCAACTTCAAGTCATAACCCATGCTTTGCATAATCTTCAAAGCCTGTGGGCTATATCTGTGAACCTGCATTTTCCCAGCATCAGACTCGTGAGAATCTTCTTGTACAATCGGTCTATTCCACATACGACCGAAGACTATTGGATGCTGATTGTTGTGAGTAGGTGGAACAACGAAGATAGAATCTTCATGCGACCCATATGTCGTGACGACATTAGATGTTGACGCCACTTCCCACACATATGGATGATAGAAGTCTATAGCTTCCAAGAATTTTTGTGCAATAGGTTCTATATCATTATGAGGGGAAGATTCCCGATTAGAAAATTGAGCGTCAGTATACTGGAAAAGAGAATCTTTATTATCGCCAGGAACTATGTTCCCGGTTATATTTACATCAGCCAACTGCTTGTTGCGCCTAAGGTCAATGACCAAAGGTGGAGTTTTCTGGTTCAGAGTGATCACTAGAGGATCATTTCCTCCTCCTTATTTTGTTTTGTCCAAGTGAATAGTCATAGGTTCCATGACTTTCGGACGGGTAGTCCGCCCTTTCACCTGGATTGACAAAGGTTGCTCAGCAGATGGTTCTCCTGGCTCCCGGTGAGATTCCTCCTCTGTCCTGCCTGATACCTCCTTCATGTAGTCTTGGGTATAAAACATAGCATCAGAATAGTAGGACTCAACCCCTTTGAACGGATTGTGTAAGCCCCCTGATTTTCAAAAAAATTTAATTTGGATTTTCCTGAAATTTTCCGAAATTTTTCTGTAATTAAACCCTAGGTTTTGGTAATTGAATGATTTTTAATTGCTGTTAATTAATAGTAAAATATTATGAAAATAATATTTTATGGTGTAAAATGGAAAATCGGACATAGGGTAATTTTCTGTGAATTTATTGGACCCCGGAATCATTTTTAAAGCCCTGAAAACCGATGTACAATTAAACCGAATTAAACCCGTGCCAAATGCCCGACATCCCCATGAGAGCCGAAGCCAAGCCCAAGGAGCGTTGACCCAGCCCAAATCCTAGGACAAATCCAAGCCCAAATTTCTGCATGTATAAATGCCTATTTTCCTAGTTTTCTCCAAAAAGAAAATAAAAAGGAAAAAAAAAAGAAAAAGAAAAAAAAGAAAAATAACAAAATCCCTATTTTCCTAACCTAACCCTAACCCTAAGCCGCCGCCGCACCCTCTGCTCCGCCTCCGCCTCTGCTCCGCCTCCGATCCCCTCTTCCTCACCGCCCAGACCCGACGACCTCCACAGCCTCTCATCTCCGCCCTAACTTCCGCCCTAGCCCGGCCTCGACCACCACTCCGCCGCCTCCCCAGAGATCCGCCCTCTCCTCGACCCGTCTTCCCCGACGAGCCCTTCCCCGCGTCTCCACCGCACAGCCTCCTCCTCCTCCTCTCGCCTCGACCCTCCCCCGGCGGGTCGACCCCGCAGCAGCAGCGAGTAGCCCCGATCAACCATCCCCTCAACAGCACCTCGACGAACCAGATCTCTTCCTCCCTCGACCGTGCCTCCCTCGCCTCCTCAGCCCCGAGAGCCAGGCCGCCCCGCTGCGCCGCTGCCCCGTCGGAGAACACTGCGCAAACGAATCCCTCCCACTCTTCTCCTCCATCCTTCCCAGCGCCGCCCGAGGGCCGCAGCACCGACGACGGAGCCGACTCCCTGACTAACGGAACTCAGCCGCCCGTAGCCCTAGCCGACCTCGCCGACCCCGAGCCCGGCTCCTCGACCCGCTGACCTAGGCCTGGACACCGCAGTGCAGGACACAGCGGACACGAGCACCTAACCCTAGGGCAGACACAGCAGACACAGGACTCGGTCGACGCAGGACACGAAGGAGACACTCAAACACAGGAATTCGCAGTTTCTGGAGCCCTGTTCAGGTATTCTTTTCTCTCTCCCCGTAATTCCGTTTTCGATTCCGTCAGTTGCTTCACGTAGACTGTATTACCCTCTCGGTGCCCGTGCAACTCGCTCGGTGCATCGCGTCTTGTGGCGATCGCGAACCGCGATCAAAAATCAGGAAAAACAACGCCCTGATTCACCCCGGAACTGAGTACGCCCCGCCAAACGGGACGACTTGGTCGCGTGCGGTCTTTACCGATACGTGCGCATCATTGATACGGACGTGCGAGATTTAGCGGAAGTTGATTTGGATGTGCGTGCACACCGGAATCAACGCGTATCCGCGGACACCGTCCCGTATCCGTCAGTTCTGGAACAAGCTGTAACTTGGTGTACACACGTCGGATCGAGATAAAACTTACGCCATCGGACTCGTAGCAATACGCTGGTCCTGTGACCCAAGTTTGGTTCGATTCTGAGAACGTTGACAAAATCGCGTATCGTGGGCCCCATAGGCTCCACTTGACGGGCAATTTTATGATCGGCTCATCGAAATCCAATTCTGGAAGTTCCGTTGGGTTCGTATCATCGTTCCTGACTTGTTGACACTAAGTTTGATGAATTTGGAGACCTTTGACCCTGACACGCTTTTCGGTGCAAAGTGGCCTACATGTGGACCCCGCTTTGACCCGAAAATATCGTTTTTAACCCTGTGTCCGAATTGGACTAAAGGACAGGCGTTTCTAGCTATTTGATATTTTCTGAATCTAATGGTGATGTTTATTTCAGCAACCGGAGTAGTACCTGCATATCACACTGAGACCAGAGCTACAGTTGGAGCTAGAACCTCAGGCAAGTGTACCTCGCCAAAACTTGCAGTCTTTGTTACTTATTTCCTTGGCTTATATATATATATATATATATATATATATATATATATATTGTGGTTCATGTTTGACCTAGGACCGTGCGACTTTACTTAGCGTCCGATTCATAGTCGGGTGCCAACACCGTACGCGGCGTTGTGTATTGTCATCTAGACATGGATACCGAGACCCCATCTTTCTCGTACTTGTCCTATCAAGTACATTATAACCCAGGACACTTGACACTATTCATGGACAGAATCTTCCTGAGATATTCGTGGTGATTCTGTATAGGATACAGGACTTGACATTGACATTATGTTCCTAGATACTATATGACTTATTGCATTAGATATGATTGTGCGTGACATGGACATGGGGCCACATGGACATGAGACGTATGATTACATTGGGTGGGGAGAGACACACAGGCTACAGGTTGATTACATATATTATGACGACGTCTCGGTCTCTCTCTAAGCTAGACAGTTGACGGTGTCTCGGTCTCTCGCTGAGCTAGACAACCACATGATATCACTGCTACCGGCTCCCCGACACAGAGCTTGTAGTGGTTTCAGCCTGAGTTCTAGTGCTGCTCTCATCTTGCATATCACTTAGCTGGTTATTTAGTGTTTTCCTATTGTTCCATTTATTGCTGGAGAGACACATAGGCTACAGGTTGACTTTATATTATGCCGGCGTCTCAGTCTTTCGCTGAGCTAGACGACCACATGATATCACTGCTACCGGCTCCCCGACACAGAGCTTGTAGTTGTTCCAGCCTGAGTACTGGTGATGTTCTCACCTGCATTTCACATAGATGGTTACATATTTACCCTGTTTATTTTATTGACTATTTTACTGCATTATTATGGCTTGTATTATCTGTACCTTGCTATGTCCCCTGAGAACCTGGATCCGGATTATGTCCCCAGGATTAGCAGAGGAGATCCACCCAGAGTTATACAGTACAGGAGCATTAGCAGGAGCAGAAGCAGGAACATGAGCAGTTACTGGAGTAGTACCAGATTCCGTAGACGAGTGATCACCGAGGTTATCTTCTGAGTATATACTGTTTCATACTCAGTATTGGCTGTAGTTATCTTTATTCTTGTATCTTGACAGATGTATCAGACTCATTGTCGGGTTATTTCCCGAGTTTATATTTTATTGAGATATGATCTTGCTTTATGATTCTGATATTGTGGTATTTATTCTGTGGATGAGATTAGTATATTTAGACCATTATTGTTGTACTACAGCTTAAGTATGTCCCGATGGATCCATTAAATTGGGTTTGTCCATCGGTGTGTGCTGCTGGCCATTGCCACGCGTCCGATCCCTCGGTATTTTGGGACTGGGGCGTGACATAATTTTTGTGGTGGCCCATGCAGGTCGACTAAATTGTTCGGTTTCAAATTTAGGGACCGAGCAAGCCTGCAATAAGAATAGGATAAATTTTAGGATCTCATCCACTTGCTTGAAACGTTCTTGACATCTATCGGATTCGAATTTATTTCTTGACTTGCATCCTGCCTTGATTCCTGTGCGCCTCTTATTGTTTATTTTGGTTGCAGAGTTATGGATTCAAGAGCAAACGACGAGACTCCTGCAAGATCACCACGAGATGCTGTGGTAACCAACGAAGAGGAAGTAACACCAGTAGAAGAAGGTCAATCCGCTCAACAACGTAGTCAAGAAAGTCAGCATGCCTCAAGAATTCAGCAAGATGATCTCCCACCTCCGCCGCAGTTTACTCCACCAATGCCCGTATTTCCACAAGGGCAGGCCATGGACGGACAGCAGATGTTTCAAATAATTTATGCAATAATGCAAGCTCAACAGGAGGCTTTGAGTCACAGCCTAGTAATCGCACTGGAGCAGGCAAATCTACCAGCACGACGAACAACGACGGGCTCTATTTCTGATTTCCGCCAGCTGAAGCCCCGTACCTTCTCAGGCAAAGAGGAGCCCACAGAAGTTCATGAGTGGCTCACCAACACACAACATCAATTAGAAGCAGCCGATCTTCCAAGAGAACGTTGGATGACTGCCGTCAGAATGCAGTTGACGGACAATGCACATCACTGGTGGCTATCTGAGGAGACACGGCTCGGACCAGACCGAGTCACTTGGGAAGAGTTTTCCAGACTCTTTCAGGAGATGTACATACCAGCCATCGCTCGATCAGAACTTCACGACAAGTTTAATCGCCTCATTCAAGACAGTATGACAGTGGAAGAATACAACGCAGAATTCATTCGTCTAAGTCGCTTCGCCCCAATCTTGATTTCGACAGAAGAAGAGAAGGCTGAAAAGTTCTTCGACGGACTAAACATTGAGCTACAGAAACTAATTGGATCCGTTGCACCTACATCTTACCCGGACGTCCTTGCTGCAGCCCGACGCATGGAGCGCGTCATCAGAAGAGAGGCCAGTCTGAAGCGATCATCCACACCAGCACCAGCCGGAGCACCACAAGAAGAAGCTACAAAGAGATCTCACATGCACCAGCCACCAGGAGCATCTCCACAGGCTCTACCTGTAACAACACCATCATCATGCTAAAGTAGTTCATGTACTGGCTTGGCGACGTCTTTCCCTCAAACAAAACCATAGCCTGTGGTTTTCTATTTTGGTGGGAAAGGGATTTCGTCCCAAATAGCTGGGTATGGCTGGTTAGTTTCCAACTTCTTGAGCTGATCCTTATGCTTCAAGGCATCAAATTGGGCTTTTAATTCCCGAACTTCCTGTATTGGATCTTCAGTTGGGAAAGGGATAGCAGAGAGGTGAGAGATCGGTTGCATTGTAACTCCCACAGGAGATAATACATTCTCCGGGTTAAGGGGTTGAGGAGCACCTGATTCTTGATTTTGAATAGGCTCCTGGCATGCATTGGATGGTGGCATGTCTACCCCCACCCGTAGTTGAGTCGGAGGAACAGGTGCTTGAGCTACTGAAGCTATATGTTGAGTCACCATCATTTGGTGCATACTCTCCATCATGGTATGCATCTCTTTAAGCGATGCTTCCATTACAGCGATGCGTTGTTCAGTACTTCCTGATGGGGAAGCTTCTTCATGTTCATCTCCAACGGCATAAACTTCCATTTCTCTGGATGCCACCGAGGGATTAGTATAGATCTTTGTAGATATCGAGTCTATACTTTCAGCATAAAATTCAGAAAGCTGGCGACCCCCAGTGTCGGAATCAGAAGAATATGAAGCCGATTGCCGTGACCTTGAGCGGGTGTTTCGAAAAACACTTGCCTCAATATTCTCCAGGAGTCTGTCAAATCTCCTTTGGCTCGGAGTTCTAGAGGGATGACGTCTTGAACTTGACCTTCCTCTAGGAATGTGCGAAGCCATGTTTACCGATGCGAATGTCGGTTCTTCTTCCTGTAAGGACAAAGAGTAGTTCAACCGGTCAAAAACTGACCGTTTTGCCTTAGAACAGCAGTAATTAATTATAACCTTATGACTATTACAACAATGCTCCCTAGGGGGTGTAATAGACATATTAAAATATCCCCTGTCTTTGCGTTTCTGGATCAAGAAATCACGCAAATCAGGAGGATTAACAGAAGAAGAAGAGGGCTTATTCCGCATTTTTACATCAGTAGGAACGTGGAGATTGGGAACCACAACCCTCTCTCTGCCATAAGAATACAGCAGTTCCCCCATATGAGTTGCATACGATCCATCATCATTCTGAGAAGCGTATTTTCCCGTAAAACGGGTCTTCTTTACGCAGACAGGTTTATCCTGGCGTAATTTAGAGTTTGGCACTAGTTTGCGTAAAACAGAAAAAGACCTCAAGCGGCCTCCAGCGTCATGCTTAATCTGAAGAGTGGACAACTTCTTCTCTTTGTGGCTTACAAGTCTAGCGGTTGGGAGATCCGCCACTCGTTTTTCCTTGATGTGATCCAAGGGTTCATCTGCCTCATCATAGACGGGAGATGTATTTCTACGCGCAGGGCGCGTTTGAAATTTCTGAATTGGCGCTGAAGCCTTGTCAGAAATTTTGTCTGCCACGTCACAGACGGAAGACGAAGTTTTACGCGCAGGGCGCATTCTAGACTTCTGGATTGGCACTGGGGCATTGCCAGAAGCTTTGTCTGCCATGTCACAGACGGGAGACGGGTTCTTACGCACAAGGCGTATAGGTTGTGATGTCACAACCTTTTTGATCAGAGGAGGAGAGCTTGCAGGAAGGGTAGAGGATGTCTTGGGCATCCACATTTATGCAGCTTCCTGTTGTCCTGGACAGAGAGGGCATGAGAGCTACCCCCTCCTCGAAGCATGTCTTTATAAGCAGATTGGTCGAACTGGACGACCAAAGTCTTCTTCGTCGATCCGACGGATACAACATCGTGTTGAGCAATGGCTTTCTCGTCAGATGAGAAAGTAGTCTCCATCAGAGTCGCCATCTTGTGTTTGATGATAAACGAAAGAATGAAACTAGGTTTATACGAAACCATTTCTTTGTTTACAAACAAAAAAAGAGTATAATTAATCCTATACGAGGATGTTAAGTACAATAAAAATGATTCTGGGAAAAAATTGCTATAGGAGTCTGATCTGCGGTCGATCACTTTATCCCTTGGACCACACGATGATGAAGAATTGCTGTAGAAGAAGAAGAAGCTTCAAATATTGCAGGAGGGATTGGATTCTAGTTGCCAGAGTCGTCAATTACTACTCTCTGTCTGTGCTCTCTCTCTTTCTGATCTCTTGATCTCTTTCTTTTCCACCCCTGATCTCCTGTGACCGGAGGTATCTATTTATAGTGTTCAGTCACAGTAACTGTCCAGTCGGCGTAGAAGCCAAACTGTGAAGAGAGTTGCACTCTTTACGCGACAATTATATTAACTGCTACCCACGTTTGAATGATCTCCTGAATCCGCGTATAACGCGTGTCCCATTATGAGTTAACGCGTATAAATGCTTCTCGAAGATCACGACATGCAAGCCACGTAGGTAACTGCCACTCGCGTAAAGATGGTTGGCATAAAAGCCAAATAACTGTCTTGTTGGCGTAAAAGCCAAATAGCTGTCGTATTGGCATAAAAGACAGATTCTGCGTAAAACTTGATGCTGCATGAATAATAGATAACCAGCGTAAAAAATAGCCAATTATCCATCACGACTGAGGTCTTGAGCTTATTCTGGGTCAAATAACCTTATCACGTACCTTTGCAAATATAGCCTAAGTTGGCGTATTTCGAGGAGATAGCATATGGCGTGCTCCTATAGTTGAAAATAGCCTGGTTGGCGTATTTCGAGGAGATAGCATACGGCGTGCTCCTATGGTTGAAAATAACCTGGTTGGCGTAAAATGCCAGGATGGTGATGTAAGCGTATTAGCCCTAGTTTTAGCTCTCCCAGTCATGACAAAATTATAAAGGATAGAACCAAATCTCGTGCATTAAATGCAGAGATATGCCTCAATCTCGTGCATTAAATGCCGAGATATGCCTCGAGCTCTGCATGAGAAACAGCTTTTGACGTGGCATCTGATTTCATCTTATCTTGAGCGTAAAAGCTCATCTCTGCCTGTGTAAAATAGGCAACGTATTCCTTGAATGCGTAAAAATGACTTATATCAAGGATATGTCACTAAACGACAGCCATGACCTTTGTGCAGAATCATCATTATAGCCGTCCTCTCGGTCGTCGTGCAGTACTTTTGTCATGAGTCAGGTTCACTGTTCTGTCTGACAGATTCATTCGAGGAATACGAAGATTTCCTCGTATGACTTTACGTTGCATTAAAAACAAACGTATTTTACGCCGGTGGAAGGTGTAGCAACATTTTACGCCAAAACAGCCTTGAAGCGTTGCTTTACGCGGGCAGCTCTGAAGTCATATTTTATGCCACGCAGCGCTGAAGCTCTATTTTACGCGGGCTTCATGGATGTTAGGGGTTTTATGCGTATAATTCCCCAGCGTATTTTTCATGCTTCTACAATAATGTTACGGAGAATAACCCGTCATCAAAATGGAAAGAAAAATAACTCCAAGTAAAATATTCAGAAGTCACTACAAGATCAAATATCTAAGAACACTAAGCATAATAAATAAATGGTAAGAATATTGTGTGCTCAAGAGAAGTCCTCCGGAACAACCTCGTCTTCTGAAATATGTACGTCTCCAATAACAGCACCTGCCCCCAAAAACCTCGGGATATCTCTCCTCGTCTACACCTGGGGACATAATCCGGATCCATGTCCTCAGGGGACATAGCAAGGTACAATAAACACTCAAACCAAATAAAATACAGTAAGTAAAAATAGATCCTCAAGGCAAGCTATGTGACTAGCTAAGTAAAATACAAATGAGAGCATCACTAGTACTCAGGCTGAGACAACTACAGACTGTGTCGGGGAGCCCATAGCAGCAAGTAGTATCTCGTAGGGCCAGTAAATGTTCCAATGACTAAAGTTGGCATTATGATTCAGAGCATAAAGTTCGGATGCAAATGAAGCTAACATGCCATGTTTAAGTTCTTGATGTGATGCTTTTGTAAAAGAGAAATTTTAAAGGAAACAAATTTGACAATAAGTCAAATGGCGACCACTATAGTTGCAACCATGCTATAAAAAAACTTATATATAGATCTCAAGGACAAATATGGTAACTTGAAATAAAATATATTTTTGGTCCAAAGTACCAACCTCAAAAACACTATAGATATCCATTAAGATATGTTTTCTATTGAAGTTACCAAAGAGTAAGAAAATAACCTTAATAACAGTACTAAATACGTATGGGAAGAGTTTGCAAACAAGTGTATAGTTTGATAGAGGAATCTAAAATCATCAATCTTGAACAAAGGGATAGAAGTGAATTTTAGATGAAAGAAACAAAATTAGCAAAATCTATATATGGTACACTGATTCATAAACTTATTTCAGAATTAATATCAATAGTTATTTCTTTAGGATCAATATCATTAGTTGTTGTTTTCCATGTTCTCACTTCATACCATAATTGAAAGTAAATTCATACAAGATCCTACGAAATTTAAATCTTCGTCCTAAATAAGCATGTTTCATATTTATGTATCTCCAAGCCAATTCTCACTTAATGTTATGTATATTTGCAATTTCTTCGCACACATTAGTTATTTGTAGAGTAAAGCTAGGATTTACTATTTTCATGTAAAACAAATGTGATAACTATACACAGAAAAATTAGCATACAACCAAAGCAACCAAGATGCGACAAAGTGAGATCGAGTACAAGCTCATTATTACAAATGGCATTTGACAGCATGGTAAATGGAGATAACATGGTTCCAAGTGGGACTTGCTAACTTGCTAAGTACTACTTCATGGCCTTGTTAATTAGGAGTCTGTCTTGAATAAATTACAAGAAAGAACCATGTACCGCTTCTTGTCATGTAAACTGCAGATTTATGTCCCTGTCGTCCCCAATTAATAACAGTTAAGTTAACATACATCGTACAGTAAAGAAGAAAAGAAAGTACAAAATATTGTTCATAGTGATATCGAAAGCTGCAAAAAGAATAGTCTAGTAGATATATTGCAAACCAAATCAAATCAAATAATGAGACTATAATCAAGAACATAGAAAACCTATCTTCTTTATCTTTTATATAGTATGTTGATTAATGAGCCGTAATAAGTCAAAATTTTATAATGATTCAACAGAACAAATCGCATCAAGATAAATGGAGGAGTTCGTAGAGACTGACCTCTTGAGAGTGATGAAGATGGCGATGATGTTTCTGGATCTGTACCTGGAGGAGAGGGCCCCCCTCCTCTTGAGCCTGGCATGGACCGACGCCTCCTCTTTGGAAAGGTTCTGCATCTTTTTTTCTATAGCAGTCATTACTTCTTTTTTCTTCTAATAGGGATCAATCCCTTCTTCTCCTACTCCACCACCGCAGCCGCTTTCAGGTGGAGTTCGCCGGAATTTCTTCTTTCTTTTGATCATATCTCCATACAAATGATAATGAAGAGAAAAGAGAGAAATAGAGAGAAGGAAACCATAATTTTAAGATGGTTCCTCTCTCGCTTGCTCCACCCTTTTGTCTCTCAGTCCTCTCTCTCTTTCTCTTTCTCTTTCTCGGGTTGTCTCAACTTTTTGCCGAATCAAGAAGTCGGTTCGGAGTGTTTATAGGAAATTGACATTTAGTTATTGGTACTAAACAGTTAGTACGGACCTGAGAATAAAAGCTGGCCCACAATGCTTGGACCCTTGTGCATCAGTTAGAACACCCGAAAAGGTAGTACCAAAATCTATAACAAAGAAATAATTTTATAGATAATCCTAATTGTCAAAAAAATAAATATGCTGGTGGAAATATTTTCCTACCCTTGTGCATACCCTTGTGCATCAGTTAGAACACCCGAAAAAGTAGTACCAAAATCTAAAACAAAGAAATAATTTTATAGATAATTCTAATTGTAAATAAAATAAATATGCCGGTGGAAATCATTTTCCTATGGTAAACATAAGTTACATAACAAAAGGATAATCTTTTATCATAGAAAGAGAAGTAAAATGAAATTGGAAATGATAATGTGAACCACAGAAATATAGTGAACTTCAGAAACCTTTGGATATTTTCAAATGCCATTGTCTTCCCAAAAAGTCCACTAGGTAAAATGGTACCATGTCACTAGTTAGGCATGCCTGCAACAAATTTTAGAAAGAAAACCAACACATCATCACTAGCACAACTAAATAATGAAAGTAACCATTTGCAAGATTAGAAGAAATGGAAGAAGAGCTTACCAATAAAGCCATAAAATCTGGGAAGCACAGAACTCCAACACTGGTGTACGATAGCGTGCTCATAATGGTTATGTTATCAGACATGACAGAGAAACTCCAAATTCCCTAGGACAAAAGCCAAAATCGTTTTCGTGTATGTCTCTCCATGTTTGTTTCTTCTATTCCTTTCATATACATGCAACATAGCATAAAATTGTTGATATAATAAAGTGAACCCCTCGAGCTCGAGAATGACAAAATTTCAAATTCCTGTTTAGACTCAGTCAGAGCTAAAGATATGTCAACTATAACATTTACCGGAAAATGCTTAAGAAACCCAAGAACTTGATAATACCTAAGAAACACAGACGCTCCAAAATTCATGCATGTGCGCCTGAGTTTTTAGTTCCCAAAATTCTTCTATTCCTTTCAGTTTTAAGGTGAAAGAAAGAAGCTAAATCTGTCAAAGACCTCCTGCTGAACCATATGCAGAACCATAAGCTCCATGAGGATCTCCAGTATAACCATAAGAAGGGTATTGAGTATATTTTGGAGCATGTCAGATTTGTAAGATGCATAACCATAGTTTTTTGTTAGTCTGTGGCTTAGCAAGGACAGTCCTAGTAACTTGAACTTAAATTAAAAGTCAAAAGCATTTCATGTAAAATTTCAGAAAAATAAGATGCACCAATTGGCACAACCTACGAAAGTGGACAAAATAAGTAAAGTATATAAATAAATCTACAACACCATTAGACATGGGAACTAAAAACAAAATTCATCTACTCGTTTCATTTCCAACTATATATAAACATAACTTTTCGTTATATGTGTTACCTTTGTTCACACAAGCTTGAGTTCATGTTAATGAAATAACAGTCTGTTGAATAACAATCTCCATTTATTGATTATGGATTAGACCCTTTGTTGCACCTTTGGACTTTGATATTCCCCTTCTTCCATCTAGGGCAATTGCTATCATCTCATATATCTTGTTGTTTCCCAACTCAGCCGGACTGTCCAGCTGGTGAACACCAAGGAAATTTTTTTTTCAATAAATGAATAAATAAAAGCTCTCAACAAAAACAAACTCAAATAGAGGGAAGTCTCGATAGCCTTACAGTGAAACCGCTCGAGATCAGACTAGTCGTCTAAATTAAACACGGACCAAAAAAAAAACCCAAACAAAAATGTTCCACTTTCCTGAAAAAACCATTCGACTAAAAATTTATAAGGATTCTTGATAGGGAATGCAAACTCTATATTGCACAAGCAAAATCTTTCTGCAGCTGCTCATCATTCCCTATCTTTTTGATGTAAATCGAACAACAAAATCCCCATAGTCGAGGGTTCAGTTTCCATCAACATCAGCCTGTGGCCATATATAGTAAATTAGGTTCATGAACTCAAACCAAATGATAATAATTCCACATAAGGAAAAACATCAACCGGTAAATATTTTAGATTCTGCACTTAAATGTAGTAACAGGAGATAAAAAGCAATGAGGGAAAGAATGGTGCTACGTGCAAATGTCAGTTACTTCTTAGCATAGGAATACTATTTAGCAAATGAGGTCAAATAATATTGAAGCATCTTCAGCACAACTGATCATGTGCCCCATGTTAATGAGATTTAACACATGTGAGGTGTAGAAACTGTAAGTCTAATACGTAGTTGTATTATGTTCTTGATATTTGTTAAATCTTGTAGCAGCTTTGCCAGCTGGATATTAAAAATAATAAACACAAAAGAGAGAGAGATTACCAAGTACTTTCTGAGCTGCTAACCGCCCTTATGGGATCTGGATCAAGCATCCTCTTGACGAGGTCTTTGGCATTGTCAGAAACTCGAGGCCAAGGATCTCTCTTGAAATCTACAGAACGAACAATTGTTTGTGCAATTTCCTGCTCAGTTTCTACAAAGAAACAAACATCAGATAACTAAATTTATTTCCATCAACAGTGCATATATAATACATAAAGTTTCAGATTCTTGTTATAGAAGTAAAAGTTACCTGCCCAGAATGGTGGAACACAACAAAGCAAGATGTATAGGATGACTCATGCGCTCCAAACATCAACTTCGGGATCGTAAGTACATTTCAGGAAAGACTTTTAGTCCAAAGTAACAAAATCTTAAAAGAATCATAGATATTCATTTAAATAGGTTTTCTACTGAAGTTAACAAAGAGTAGGAAAGAAATTGTTTAGAAACAATATGCCAATACAAGGGGAAAATAACTTCTAGGTCAACGACAATTTTTTTTAGCAAAACCTAAAGATGGTATACTAATCCATGGACTTAGTAATGACTAAAGTTGGTAGTATGAGTAAAGTTCAGATGCAAATGAAGATAAAATGTCATGTTTAAGTTCTTGATGAGATGCTTTTTATGCTTTTAAAAGAGAGATTTTAAAGGAAACAAATTTAAGAATAAATCAAATGGTAGCAACTATAGTTGCAGGCTTGCAGCCATGCTATAAAAAAAGTAAAAAACATATAGGACAAATATGCTAAGTTGAAATGAAATAGATTTTTGGTCCAAAGTATTAACCTTAAAAACACAATAGAAATCCATTAAGATGGGTTTTCTACTAAAGTTACAAACGAGTAAGAAAATAACTTTAATAACAACACTAAATACATATAGAAAGAGTTTTAAAACAAGTGTAAAGTTTGATAGAGGAATCTAAAATCATCAATCTTGAAATTGGTTAGAGACGTTGGTACAAAGGGATAGAAGTGAATTTTAGATGAAAGACAAAAAAAATTAGCAAAAAATATATATGGTATACGGATCCATAAACTTTAGTAAGGGGTAAAGTTGGTATTATGATACAAAGGATGGAGTTTGGATTCAGATGAAGAGAACACGTCATGTTTAATTTCCTTCATGCGACACTTTGATGTAAAAGAAATTTCGAAGTAAACAAATTTAAAAATAAGTAAAAATGGAAACGATTATAGTAGGTGCTATGATATTAAAACATGTTTATATCGACTCAAATAACGAGATATAATCAAGAACATAGAAAACCTATCTTCATTGTCTTTAATATCGGAAGTTGATTAATGAGCCCTAATCAACTTCCGATATTTTATAAATCTTACAGAACAAATCATGATTCAGTAGAAACAAATCGCATCGAGAGAAAAAGGATGAGTTAGGTAATGACTGACCTCCCGAGAGCGATGGAGATGGTGATGATGTTTCTGGATCTGGATCTGGACCTGGAGGAGGAGGGGGCCCTCCCTCCTCTTGAGCCTAGCACGGACCGATGCCTCCTCTTTGGAAAGGTTCTACAGCTTTTTTCTCTCTCGTAGTCATCGCTTCTTTTTCTTCCAAAACTCTATAGATCAATCCCTTCTTCTCCTCCACCACCGCAGTCGCTTCTCCTCCAGTGGAGTTTGCAGTCGCTTCTCCCCTGGTGGAGTTTGCCGGAGCTTCTTTTCGGCCATTAATTATAGGGAGAAAAACAAGATTACGAAATAAGTGTCTAAATATTTGAAGTCCACTGAAACAAATACAAGTCCTGGCATTTCTAGAAAACTCATTTGATAAGTTAAACAGAATACCTCCGAAAAAATTCTACAATAACAGAAACCAAATATGCAGGATCTCCTCTCATTTCTTCCCCGATTACCAGAAATACAAAGTGGTAGATTTCATCCAGTGAAATTGCTACAGTAAAACCTGAGATCCCTGTGCTGTAGGAACAGAGGATTCATTCAATTCACATTGTTGTTATGCTCAAGTGCTTCAGGATTTAATGGTGATTGTTTCAAATCACAAACCAAGTTTTGAGCTCCCATTTTCTTCACCTCTCTATCCTCTGGGTCATGAGAATCACCTCATCAGAACTTTTCAAGCCCTACTTTCTCCAACAATTTAATGCCGTCAGACTCGGACAGTGAGCGCACTGATGTTTGAATTGTTGCGGATGTTGAAGCGTGGTCAAGATTTTCATTCTCCAAATATCTATCAGCTGATTGTTGTGACTCGGTGAATGACTCATGTCCAACAAAGTTTTCAGGATTCACAATGCTAATAAAGGTTCATCAGACAATGTTCCAGAGTTAGCTGTATGCTGAACATCTGACGTTTCAGTCCTTTCGGGAGCTCGTTGGTCTTCTCCATGAAGAGAATTTCCCAATCTGACTGACTGAGAATAAGAAGTAAGAAGCTCATCCATAGCACCTGAGATCTTTGATATAGGTCTCATTTCCAGTATAATTGTACGCATAATTGTCAAGCATATTCATTTAATCTGAAAGGGCAAGAAATAGTGTGTAGTAAATAATAAAATTTGAAACATGGAGTCTAGAATATCAATATAAGTAAAGAAATTGGGTATTTACACCCATAATGACAAATTCACCTCGCTTGGCTCTGATATTCGCCGATGCAGGAACTCTAGTAGTGAAGGAATGTCTAAGCTACTTGCAGAAATAGCCTGGAAGACAAAACATGATATCACTTAATCAAGCATCCACTTTCTTTACATAAAATCTATCACTAGTATACCTCACTTCTAGAATATAAAATTATCTTGTATCATCGCTGCCGAGGAGATGAAGCTCCTCCCTGGTGGAGTTTGCCGGAGCTTCTTCTTCAAATCTAGAGGTGTAAACAGTCATATACACAATTCCTAATAAAAATATAGAGGAGAATGAGAATTATATTTAAAAAGCCAATTAGTTTATCTTGGTCAAGGAAACGAGAATAATATTATATTTAAAAAGCTCACCATCCATCCAACAAAAAGTAAACAGTCATAAAATAGAAAAAGCATCTTCAAACTTCCAAATTATTTCTGATCACCTAAAGAGCTTTTCATCAACTAAATAACAAATCTTTCTCATAGCTATTGGATTACATCAGGATGGCACTAGGTGCTTACCTCTTTAAGTTATGGATATACTTACTAGCCAAATCCTGGATAACGTTCTGTGGTTTAATGTGTTAGTGGGGAAGACTAGAGAAGGTTTCTATACTATCATCTAAAAGTCATCTTCTTTTACGAACAGTTGTATTAACATGATCCATAAAGTGCCCTGTAGACTGTATCTGACTAATCACTTTGTCCTTGTTATAGTAGTTCTGAAATGTATCAAAAATTGCAAGTACTTGCAGGAATAACATCTGAGCTTCTATACTCATGAATTATATTTGTTATAGATAGAAAGTTTTGGCATACAAGTGTTAAAGATATAAGCCCGTCTAACTTGCAAAGTTTCTTATACTCAAAAGAACATATAGGGCATGCCATAGATAGAAAACTAAAAGTAGCCTTTGCGTCTTCTACTTATCAGTATACTAAGTAAACATTTTGTGTGTGGTATCGGACATATTTGACCCTATAACTATATTTAGATCCAACCCAAGTCATCAATGTACAATTTGATCAAGACATTGATCTACATTATATTCCAACTATAGCTAGATGTCCGAATACATTAGCCTAGAGCATTGAAGAATTTTACCTGCTGCACAACAGCATCACGGTAGAATCCATAAAACTTGAGTATCATGCCAAAGAGCCAAAACAATAGGTCAATAGAGTAACGGCTATAGTTGGTGCTATGATATATATATATATATATATATATATATATATATATACACATATATATATATATATATATATATATATATATATATATATATATATATATATATATCTCCAGTGGTAGGGACACGGGACATGGGCGCGGAGGTTTGGGCCTCGAGCGCCTGGGGAGTAAAGCCTGGGGCCTTTACATAAAAATATATATATATATATATATATATATATATATATATATATATATAACTTTGGACTCAGATGAAGACGTCATGATATGTTTAAGTTATCCGTTGCTTTGTTGAATTTTTTTTTTTAAGGAAACAAACTTGAAAATAGGTCAATAAATGGTAAGGATTACTGTTGGTGATCTGATATAAAGGGTCGACTTAAGGATAGCATCAACATACCATGAGTAAAAGGTTAATGTAGCTTTCGAATAAATTTTTGAAATTTTAGCAAACAAACTGATTAAAAATAAATTGCAATGGGTATTATAGTTGCTCTGGATAAAAAGACTTATCCAAAGTAAAAAAATCTGAGAAGAATCATAGATATTCATTTAAATAGGTTTTTTACTAAAGTTAATAAAGAGTAATAAAGAAATTGGTAAGAGACAATATGCCAACACAAGGAAAAGAAATGACTTTTAGATCAACAACAACAAAAAATAGCAAAATCTATAGATGATTTACTAATCCATGGACTTGGTAATGACTAAAGTTGGTATTATGACTTAGAGCATGAAGTTCGGATACAAATGAAGATAACATGCCATGTTTAAGTTCTTGATGCGATGCTTTTGTAAAAAAGAAATTTTAAAGGAAACAAATTTGACAGTAAGTCAAATGGCGACAACTATGTTAGATTAATTTTGTTAGGACTTTGTCCTATTCTTTAGTTGCATTGTGTAGCTGTGAGCCTGTAAACCCCCTCGACTAATTTAGGGTTTAATTTGGACTAAATTGAGAGACATAGATTTAATGGGATACAATTGGAATAAATGTGCAATAATTATATGTCCTTGCCGTTGTTTCGAGGATGGAGCACCACACCAGTAGTTATCTTTCACCCAAGGTCACGAACATCTCTTAGACATGCCAGGCTACCCCTCTGACCATTTTGCAACCTTAGATACTCGTCATTGCGTCTCACCTTAGCTTCGCAATATCCGTAAATAAGCGCCTTGCGCATTAATTTTGTAATTTAATTAAGTTGAGGCCGAGTTCACCAAAAACAGGACCAGACCAAGCCCGTGTACACCTTAAATATGGACCAGCCCCACCCCGAGGAACTAGTCGGCCCAAACCTCAAGGATAGCCCACGAGAGTCAATACCTATAAAATACAACTCCTCCCACATGAAACCCTATTTTACTATTCATCAAAACCCTAGCCAACCCTAGCCGTTCCCCCTTGCCACCCGAGCTCCCCCGACTGCCCGACATCACCGGCCACCACCGGACCACTTCAGCCACCGGACCCCCCCCCCCCCTCATGGTTGGACCACCATCACAACCGTCCAACGCCGCCGTCGACTTCACCATTAGCCGACTCACCTATCCACATCCGCCCATAGCCACTGCCCGAGCACCCCCGCCGCCTCTGGCACCGCCGACCACCACCGTGAGGTCTGCCCCGACCTACCCCCGCGACGTGTCAGCCGCCCCGCGCCGTTCTCAGCCCGCATCTATGCCGCCAAGCCGCTGCTGCCGCTGCCGGCCAACCCACCGGTCTACACCGTAGCTCCGCCGCGAGGAGGACGACCAGGACGAGCAGACCCTCGTCCAAGCAGCCAGGTACTTGATCCCCCGCTCGTTCTCGTATAGCTTCATTGTATGTCTGTTTATTCGAGTCGTCGTGTCGACGTGTCCTATGTCGACACCAACCTAATAAAAGGAATAATTGTTGTGTGTATGCGTGATGATAATTAGGTTAGAAAATAATGAATACCTTCCCTAAAGTATGACAGGTTACCAAGGACCAGTATTTCATCTGAACATCAGGACATAAACTGAGTACGATTGATCATGGGAACCAAGGACGTATAGTCGTATAAATCAAAAACAGTTAGTAACCATAACTTGATGATTGTTGTCTCAAGGCACGCGATAACCGAGAACAGAACAAGTGTACACCCTAGCTACGTGCATGCGTGACGTTGTATTCGATCAATCGTGAACTTGCGACAATATTCCAAGAGTAGCGTCGTAGTCGTGCGTATATATTGCTTAGTGTCTGATGTCAGCATTTCTATATTATATTGTGTGTTAGGATCATTAGATCAGCCAGGAGACACTGCAGGAACCGGCTTCTGGCATTCACAGCTTGAGGACTCAAGCAAGATACCTTGCCATATTTACTGTCTAATTTAAATTATGCATATGTTGTATTGTATTCTTGTTGCTCTCACTTTATACAACTGTGCGCGTCCGAGATTGACTCGGGTGCAGTCGACGGATACGTCGATGATTAGTATGGTTAGCACATGTTGTATGGACGATATACTACATTGCTGCCACGCTCTTCGGGGTGTTGGACGTTATGCCTCCGCCTACCCATACGTACCAAAGTTCTCCTCACATTGCATTCACTTAGATGGTTAGCACACCCTTATTGTATTTAATTTATTCAGTATTTATATATGGCATGCTTCTATGTATCTTGTTACGTCCCTCTGAGGACCTGGTACCTTTCCAGATTTGGACGAGGCATATTACCCCACAGTGTACGGCCCAGGACAGGATACGAGGTTCGCTACCGCAGAGAAGCTAGAGGTACTACCGTCGGAGTTTCCCTGATCAGCTGGTAGACATTCTGCCTAGGATTGGGAGCATCATTATCTAGTCAGCCGATGCCCTAGTCATTATCTTTTACCTATCATTTTCGTATTTCATTTCGTCATAGTAGTGGATTTGTTCCCACCAGACATTATTGGTTGTACTATGATATCTTGAGACTGGTATTTATCTACCAGCAGTTTATTTAGTACTTTTTGCTATTTATATTGTGGATGAGATTAGTTTTACCTGTTGATTGACTGATACTGGACATGGTAGTATTTTAGGACAGCGTAGCACTCTTCGTTAGGATCCATTAAATTGGGATATCCTCGGAGACGTGACAGCTGGCTATTGCCACGTGACTTAGTCCCGTGTATTTTGGGACTGGGGCATGACATGGTTTTAGTGGTGGCCCATGCAGGTCCCCTTTATCGTTGAGGTATGGTAACATGCCCAGCGAGCCTGCAATAGGATAGAAATTACTAGGTCTCATCCACTCTGATTACGTCTTTGAACTTCCTTCGTGTTACTTCTAAATGTCTGCATCATGTTTGTTTGATTCCGTACTCTTTTATCGAAGTCCTATCTCGTGTAGCAAGATGAACTTGCGTAGTGGACGAGGAGCACCCAGTGCCGCGGTGCCAGACAACACCACCCAAAGAGAGGAGATACCCCAAGGGCAACCATCGCTACAGACCCCGCTGATACATTGGCACGGGACTTCTCAGGACGATCCTACACCACAGCCCGAGGGACAGACTTCCCAGACGATCCCCATGCAGCATTTTGAGGGACAGACTTCAGGAGCTACACCGTGCCACAGACTGAGAGGCCAACATCGGAGGAGACACCTACCGCACAGCCAGAGGTCCCTTTACTCCCACCTACACCTTATACACCCCCGATGCCACAGCTAGATGGACAGCCACAGATGCTTCAGTTCTTCCAGACGATGATGCAAGCACAGTGGCATCAGATAGAGACGTTGAGACAGAGTTTGGTGGCAGTACTAGAGAGGACACCTGTCACAGCACCAGTGCCAGCACCTGCACCAGCCCAGACAGGTGGCACTGTAAGATGGTTCCGACAGATGGGACCAGATACTTTCTCGGGCAACGAGACCGTAGAGCAGATCTCTGATTGGGTCGCCAACACGGAGATGCTACTTGAGGCTTCACAACTGCACCCAGACCTTTGGATAACCGCAGTGAGGGCCCAATTAAAAGGCAACGCCCATCACTGGTGGGATTCTATTGAGCGCAGTGTAGACAAGAACCAGACTTGGGAACAGTTCTTAGAGTACTTCAATGCGAAGTATTTTTCGGCTACAGTCAGAAATGCCCTGTACTCCCAGTTCCTACATCTAGAACAGGGAAACATGACCGTTGACGCCTATGACGCGGAGTTCAGCCGCCTTAGCAGATTTGGTGCCGTCCTGATACCCAATGATCTAGAGAAGGCCCAGAGATTCCATCACGGCCTCACCTTCGAGCTACAGAGGTATACCACCGCACATGCGAGGATTTCTTATGAAGAGGTTCTTTCAGAGGCAAGAGTCCAGGAGGCCATCGGCAGAGGAGCAAGACGTTCCAACACAACCGCACCAGCCAGAGCCCAGCCCGGAGTAGGAGGACCGATCCGTCGTCCCGGAGCGCAGACACAGCAGAGGACAACGCCATACCAGCAAAAGCTTCCGACTTGCTACCACTGTGGTAAGAGAGGACATTACGAGAAGGACTGCAGAAAGAGACTAAGGACATGTCTGATTTGTGGGTCAGACCAGCACCAAGTCCGAGACTGCCCACAGCGCAGAGAGGCAGCACCGCCGTCCGGACAGAGACCAACAGCACTAGTTCCGAGGATACTACCACCGCCAGGAGATCAACGTCCACCATTAACATGGAGGATTTCAGAGGGGACCACCCTTGGCCCCACAGGAGGCGTAGTTTGATCGAGCTCGACAGCAGACCAGAGGACAGAGGCACGGACAGGCCTTTGCACTAGCAGCTACAGAGAAGGAAACAGAAGGGGAAGCCATCACAGGTACCACTTTAGTTGCATCATTACCTGCAACTGCATTGTTTGATTCTGGAGCTACCTTATCATTCATATCTAGTAGATTTGTAGCAATGCATAGAGTAGCTACTTCTCCCTTACCTAAGAGTTGGAAGATTCTTACCGGAGGAGGTATCGTGCCGGTTACCAGCACTATTAGAACGTGTTCGGTAGTCGTATGTGGTAGAGAGATGAGAGCGCGATTCTTGGTATTACCCATGCCGTACTTTGACGTTGTGCTAGGCATGGACTGGTTAAGCCAGTATAACGTCGTACTGAATTGCCGGAAGGGTAGCGTTACTTTTAGACCCCCAGATCAACCAGAGTTCGAGTACATGCGAGGGACTGTCGAGCAAGGAGTAGGACAGACAGCTGGAACTTACATGGCTATGGAAATTGCACCCCCACCAATAGTTGCAGAATTCGAGGATGTGTTTTCTGAAGAATTGTCAGGCTTACCGCCAGATAGAGACGTAGAGTTTACTATTGAGCTAGTACCCGGAGCAGCACCGGTATCCTCTAATGTGTACCGATTGGCGAAGAAGGAACTAGATGAGCTGAAGCTACAATTAGAGGAATTGCAGAGCAAGGGATTTATCCGTCCTAGTGCATCACCCTGGGGAGCACCAGTGTTGTTTGTACCTAAGAAAGATGGAACAGTACGTATGTGCATTGATTACAGAGCCCTTAATGCTTTGACTATCAAGAACAAGTACCCCCTGCCGCGGATTGACGATTTATTCGACCAGTTGACAGGAGCAGTAGTATTCATAAAGATCGACTTGAGATCGGGTTATCAAGTGAAGGTGCGAAGAAAAGACATTCAAAAGACAGCCTTCAGGACTCGATACGGACACAACGAGTTCTTAGTGATGCCTTTTGGAATGACGAATGCACCTGCTGTATTTATGAACTTGATGAACAGAGTCTTCCATCAATACTTAGACCAGTTCGTGGTAGTCTTCATCGACGACATTTTGGTGTATTCGAAGAGCCACGAGGAACACGAAGAGCACTTGAGACTAGTGTTGGAGACCCTGAGGAGAGAGAGGCTTTATGCAAAACTGAGCAAGTGCGAGTTTCTCCTAGATCGTGTCGCTTTTCTTGGACACGTCATCTCAGGAGAGGGCATTTCAATGGATCCGACAAAGATTTCATCAGTAGAGACATGGCCAACCCCTACCAATGTCTCAGAGGTGAGAAGTTTCCTAGGACTTGCCGGATATTACCGGAGGTTCGTGGAGAACTTCGCGAAGATTGCAGAGCCGATAACCCGCCAGACCCGTAAGGAGCAGGAGTTCACTTGGTCAGAGGAGTGCCAGAAAGCATTCGATGAGCTGAAGAAGCGTTTGACTACAGCACCTATCTTAATCATACCGTCTGGACCCAGAGGATTCGTGATCTATAGCGATGCATCTGGGAAAGGACTAGGATGCGTCTTGATGCAGCACGGGAAGGTTGTAGCCTATGCTTCTAGACAGTTGAGAACTCACGAGAAGAACTATCCCACCCACGACTTGGAGCTTGCCGCAGTGATCTTTGCCTTGAAGCTTTGGAGGCACTACCTATATGGAGAAAGAGTAGAGATATTCACTGACCACAAAAGCTTAAAGTACGTGTACACCCAGAAGGACCTTAATCAGAGACAAAGACGTTGGCTCGAGGTGATGACAGACTTCGAAATTGAGCTACAGTACCATCCGAAAAAGGCCAACATAGTAGCTGACGCGTTGAGCAGAAGACCTATAGCATTCTTCCTGACTACCCAACAACATCTGTTGAGGGATCTAGAGCAGATGGGTATAGATGTCGTTATGCCCGGAGTAGACGGATAGTTGTCGAGTTTCCAGTTGCAATCGACATTAGTGGAGAGAATCAAGGCTGCTTTGCCAACGGATGCTAGATTTCAGAGGCTGCGACAGAGGACAGAGGCAGAAATACAGACAGGACTGCGTATACATGAAGACGGAACCTTGAGATGTGGAGATCGTCTCTATGATCCAAATGGAGAACTTCGGCAGGAGTTGATGTCAGAGGCACACAGTTCGACCTACTCTATTCATCCAGGAGGCACGAAGATGTACCAGGACTTGAGACAGTACTACTGGTGGCATGGAATGAAGAGAGAGATAGCACGTTTTGTGGCGAAGTGCCTGGTGTGTCAGCAAGTCAAGGCTGAGCATTAGAGATCTGCAGGATTACTTCAACCGCTTCCGATACCGGAATGGAAATGGGAGCACATCACTATGGACTTTGTTACAGGCTTTCCGAGGAGTCCTAGTGGTCGCAATGCAGTATGGGTAATCGTAGATAGACTCACCAAGTCCGCTCACTTTTTACCTTTCAGAGTTGGGCAATCTACTGAGGTCCTAGCAGATATGTACATGAGGGAGATTGTGTGACTGCATGGAGTGCCAGTTAGCATCGTGTCGAACAGGGATACGAGATTTACATCTTACTTTTGGCGGAGTATGCAAGAGTCTCGGTACCCGCCTAAAGTTTAGCACATCGTATCACCCACAGACGGATGGCCAGTCAGAGCGCACCATTCAGACATTGGAAGACATGTTAAGAGCGTGCATGCTAGATTTCGGAGGATCATGGGAGGACCACTTGCACTTGGTCGAGTTTTCCTACAACAACAGCTATCAAGCGAGCATCCAGATGGCTCCCTATGAAGCGTTGTATGGAAGGAAGTGTCGTTCCCCAGTATGCTGGAGCGATATAGGCGAGAGACAGATTCTCGGGCCAGAGTTGGTTGTTCGTACAGTAGAGAAGGTGAAGAAGATCCAAGGGCATCTACGAGCAGCACAGGACAGGCAGAAGCACTGGGCGAATGCGCATCGACGACCCCTAGAGTTCCAGGTGGGAGATCACGTGTTTCTAAATATCTCGCCTACTCGATGAACTATCAGATTCGGAGGCAGAGGAAAGCTGAGTCCGAGGTACATCGGACCATTTGATGTGTTAAAACGCGTCGGAGAGGTTGCATATAGATTAGCCTTACCGCAGACCTTGGAAGGAGTCCATGACGTCTTCCATGTATCTCAGCTGAGAAGGTACATACCAGATCCGAGTCATGTGCTTGATCATTAAGAGATCACAATCGGCCCGAGTCTATCATACCAAGAGGAGCTTGTTGAGATCCTGGACAGGAGCGAGAAGGTATTGTGAGGTCAGACTATCCCTCTAGTTCGTGTCGCATGGAGGCATCATGCACCAGGCGAGTCGACTTGGGAACGCGATGAGGACATTAGACAGCGCTATCCCCATCTCTTCGAAGGACTAGGTACGTATTGGGATTTTAGATTCAGTCAGTATTTCTTACCATGCGTATGTTTTTAATTTCGAGGACGAAATTCTTTAAGGAGGGTAGATTGTAAACCCCCTCGACCAATTTAGGGTTTAATTTGGACTAAATTGAGAGACTTAGATTTAATGGGATACAATTGGAATAAATGTGCAATAATTATATGTCCTTGCCGTTGTTTCGAGGATGGAGCACCACACTAGTAGTTATCTTTCACCCAAGGTCACGAACATCTCTTAGACATGCCAGGCTACCCCTCTGACCATTTTGCAACCTTAGATACTCGTCATTGCGTCTCACCTTAGTTTCGCAATATCCGTAAATGAGCGCCTTGAGCATTAATTTTGTAATTTAATTAAGTTGAGGCCGAGTTCACCAAAAACAGGACCAGACCAAGCCCGTGTACACCTTAAATATGGACCAGCCCCACCCCGAGGAACTAGTCGGCCCAAACCTCAAGGATAGCCCACGAGAGTCAATACCTATAAAATACAACTCCTCCCACATGAAACCCTATTTCACTATTCATCAAAACACTAGCCAACCCTAGTCGTTCCCCCTTGCCACCCGAGCTCCCCCGACTGCCCGACATCACCGGCCACCACCGAACCACTTCAGCCACCGGACCCCCCCTCACGGCTGGACCACCATCCCAACCGTCCAACGCCGCCGTCGACTTCGCCATTAGCCGACTCACCCATCCACATCCGCCCATAGAAACTGCCCGAGCATCCCCGCCGCCTCTGGCACCACCGACCACCACCGTGAGGTCTGCCCCGACCTACCCCCGCGACGTGTCAGCCGCCCCGCGCCGTTCTCAGCCCGCATCGACGCCGCCAAGCCGCTGCTGCCACTTCAGCTGCAGACCGCTGCTGCCGCTGCCGGCCAACCCACCGGTCTACGCCGGAGCTCCGCCGCGAGGAGGACGACCAGGACGAGCAGACACTCGTCCAAGCAGCCAGGTACTCGATCCCCCGCTCGTTCTCGTATAGCTTCATTGTATGTCTGTTTATTCGAGTCGTCGTGTCGACGTGTCCTATGTCGACACCAACCTAATAAAAGGAATAATCGTTGTGTGTATGCGTGATGATAATTAGGTTAGAAAATAATGAATATCTTCCCTAAAGTATGACAGGTTACCAAGGACCAGTATTTCATCTGAACATCAGGACATAAACTGAGTACGATTGATCATGGGAACAAAGGAGTATAGTCGTATAAATCAAAAACAGTTGGTAACCATAACTTGATGATTGTTGTCTCAAGGCATGCGATAACCGAGAACAGAACACGTGTACACCCTAGCTACGTGCATGCGTGACGCTGTATTCGATCAATCGTGAACTTGCGACAATATTCCAAGAGTAGCGTCGTAGTCGTACGTATATATTGCTTAGTGTCTGATGTCAGCATTTCTATATTATATTGTGTGTTAGGATCATTAGATCAGCAAGGAGACACTGCAGGAACCGGCTTCTGGCATTCACAGCTTGAGGACTCAGGCAAGATACATTGCCATATTTACTGTCTAATTTAAATTATGCATATGTTGTATTGTATTCTTGTTGCTCTCACTTTATACAACTGTGCGCGTCCGAGATTGACTCGGGTGCAGTCGACGGATACGTCGATGATTAGTGTACTTGACCTAGTCCTTAGCAGACTCACCCCATTGGAGGATACTCTGTTATCTTCTGAGACCTGACACCCTTACACGTTCACTGAGACATTCATATTGGGATGCGGGTTCGCGTACTCGACTAGCTATCGGTGCGTGTAACCTACATCACGGTTAGTACGTAATTCAGGTTATATTTTAGTGTTAGAGACTGGCATATAGATACGTGCTACGCACGTCGAGTATTCGACTTGTGTATCTACATTGGGCGGGGAGGACATTAGTAGGCGTATGGGATACACCCATTGGAGTCCGTAGTATCCAGAGGAGCCACGGATCCAATGACTCCCTTTACACTGCTGCCACGTTCTTCGGAGCGATATGGACGATATACTGTACTGCTGCCACGTTCTTTGGAGCGATATGGACGATATACTGCATTGCTGCCATGCTCTTCGGAGTGTTGGACGTTATGCCTCCGCCTACCCATACGTACCAAAGTTGTCCTCACATTGCATTCACTTAGATGGTTAGCACACTCTTATTGTATTTATTTTATTCAGTATTTATATATGGCATGCTTCTATGTATCTTGTTACGTCCCTCTGAGGACCTGGTACCTTTCCAGATTTGGACGAGGCATATTACCCCACAGTGTACGGCCCAGGACAGGAGACGAGGTTCGCTACCGCAGAGAAGCTAGAGGTACTACCGTCGGAGTTTTCGTGATCAGCTGGTAGACATTCTGCCTAGGATTGGGAGCATCATTATCTAGTCAGCCGATGCCCTAGTCATTATATTTTACCTATCATTTTCGTATTTTATTTCGTCATACTAGTGGGTTTGTTCCCACCAGACATTATTGGTTGTAGTATGATATCTTGAGACTGGTGTTTATCTACCAGCAGTTTATTTAGTACTTTTTGCTATTTATATTGTGGATGAGATTAGTTTTACCTGTTGATTGACTGATACTGGACATGGTAGTATTTTAGAACAGCGTAGCACTCTTCGTTAGGATCTATTAAATTGGAATATCCTCGGAGACGTGACAGCTGGCTATTGCCACGTGACTTAGTCCCGTGTATTTTGGGACTGGGGCGTGACAGAGCCACTTCTTCCATTTTTGTAGTTCTCCACCGTTTTGTGTGTGTGCCTATTTAAAGGCCATTCTCTATTGAATAAAGGACACAGTATGTTAAAGAAGCTAAGCTGTGTCCCCTCCACGTGTGTGTGTGGTATTTTTTTCTTTTTATAGTGTTCCCTCTCAACAATTGGTATCAGAGCTCAGAAGGGTCGAGCACTTGATCCGTTCATGCCCAAATACATGTCGCGCTCTCCGGGAAGTGGTGTCACCTGCGACGAGGTACCGATGAGTATGGTGGCGAAGGAGAATTCCGCCGTTTCGCTGCATTATCCGATGCTCACGACGAGCAATTATGCAGCCTGGGTAATCAAGATGAAGGTCTATATGAGGGCTCAAGGAGTATGGGAAGCTATCGAGGACACCAACATCGACGTGCGCAAGGATCAAATGGCATTGGCGGTCATATACGCGGGCATCCCCGAGGAAACGCTCTTCCTACTGGCCGAAAAGCAAACGGCCAAAGATGCGTGGGAGGCGTTGAAGACGATGCAGTTAGGCGCCGATCGTGTGAAGGAGGCTAAGGTACAAACCCTCAAAACTGAGTTCGAGGGATTGCGCATGAAGGAGACGGATTCGGTCGATGACTTCGCTGACAAGATAACAACCATCATCAACAAAATCCGTGCATTGGGCTACAAGGTTGAGGAGGCCCATGTCGTCAAGAAGTTTCTCCGGGCAGTCCCAAAGAAGTTCTTGCAGATCGCATCCACAATAAAGCAATTCGGCGACCTTAAAACAATGACGGTCGAGGAGGTGATTGGGCGCCTCAAAGTCCATGAGGAGCGACTCCGTGGATACGATAACGACAATAGCGAGGAGCATCTTCTTCTCACCCGAGCCGAGTAGAAGGCACGTGAGAAGAAGTGTGAAGCCGAGGGCTCCTCTGGTGCTGCTCGTGGCGAAAGCCGCAGGATTGAAAGATTTGATAAAACAAGGGTAAAATGTTATAATTGCAATAATTATGGTCATTTTTCTTCAGAATGTCCCGAAAAGGAGAAGAAAACTCTACTCGTAGACGTAAGCGAAGATGAACACCCCGCACTGCTATGAATTGGAACAACAAAATTAGGGGATTGATTGTTGGATTAATTTTGTTAGAACTTTGTCCTATTCTTTAGTTGCATTGTGTGGCTGTGAGCCGCTTCTTCCATTTTTGTAGTTCTCCACCGTTTTGTGTGTGTGCCTATTTAAAGGCCATTCTCTATTGAATAAAGGACACAGTATGTTAAAGAAGCTAAGATGTGTCCCCTCCACGTGTGTGTGAGTGGTATTTTTCTTTTTATAGTATTGTCTCTCAACAAACTATAGTTGCAGCCATGCTATAAAAAAACTTATATATAGATCTCAAGGACAAATATGGTTAACTTGAAATAAAATAGATTTTTGGTCCAAAGTACCGACCTCAAAAACACTATAGATATCCATTAAGATATGTGTGAAACGTCGATTGGTGGAAGCCAGTCCATGAAGATTCTCCCTTCTCTGACGTGCAATTCCCCTCTTTCGGTAAGCATCCAGTATCTCAGCAAATGAACATTTCTATAAGCTTATCATGTTGCTTATACGTCGTCTGAAAGCTGCTCCAAGGATCCAACGAATAGTTAAGGTTTGTTGACGATCAATTGAAGTTACGAAAGAATAAGAAAATAACTTTAATAACAATACTTAATACATATGGAAAGAGTTTGAAAACAAGTGTATAGTTTAATAGAGGAATCTACAATAATCAATCTTGAACAAAGGGATAGAAGTGAATTTTAGATGAAAGAAAAAAAAATTCAAATTCTATATATGGTATATGGATCCATAAACTTATTTTATAAGTAATATCAATAGTTATTTCTTTAGGAACAATATCATTCGTTGTTGTTTTCCATATTCTCACTTCATACCATGATGGAAAGTAAATTCATACAGGATCCCAGGAAATTTAAATCTTCGCCTAAATAAGCATGTTTCGTATTTATGTATCTCCAACCCAGTTCTCACTTAATCATTCATTAATATAAATGAGGAGTCTTTGTCTTGAATAAATTACAAGAAAGAATCATGTACCTCTTCTTGTTAGATGTAAATTGCATAAGTGTTCCATCATCTCCCAGTAATAACAGCTTAAGGAAAGATACATCCTACAACCAAGAAGAAAAGACACTACAAAATATGGTTCATAGTTCGAAAACTACAAAAAGAATAGTAGATATATTGACGTGTTCTGCTGACAAATGTAGATAAGATAGAGAACGTTGATGACTTGATGTACTCTGTTAAAACTTGGGTTACAAGTACAAATGCTAGATATATCAATAAGCATTAGTCTATAGATTATCCATAGAAACGCTAATTCATTAGTGGTTTTCTACGATGGAAATACCACATGAACACACACACACACACTATATATATATATATATATATATATATATATATATATATATATATATGGGTTGCATATCCAAAGAGCATCCTGTTTGGACTCAGATGAAGACATCATGATATGTTTAAGTTATTGATCCGTTGCTTTGGTGAAAAAAGAAAATTTAAGGAAACAAACTTGAAAATAGGTCAATGTGGTAAGGATTATTATTGGTGATATGATATAAAGGGTCGACTTAAGGATAGTATCAATATGCCATGAGTAAAAGGTTAATGTAGCTTTCGAATAAATTTTTGAAATTTTAGCAAACGAACCGATTAAAAATAAATTGAAATGGGTTTTATAGTTGCTCCGGATAAAAAGACTTCTAGTCCAAAGTAAAAAAATCTTAAAAGAATCATAGATATTCATTTAAGTAGGTTTTCTACTAAAATTAACAAAGAGTAAGAAAGAAATTGGTTAGAGACAATATTTCAATACATGACTTTTAGATCAACAACAACAAAAATTAGCAGCTATAGATGGTATACTAATCCATGGACTTAGTAATGACTAAAGTTGGCATTATGATTCAGAGCATAAAGTTCGGATGCAAATGAAGCTAACATGTCATGTTTAAGTTCTTGATGTGATGCTTTTGTAAAAGAGAAATTTTAAAGGAAACAAATTTGACAATAAGTCAAATGGCGACCACTATAGTTGCAGCCATGCTATAAAAAAACTTATATATAGATCTCAAGGACAAATATGATAACTTGAAATAAAATAGATTTTTTGTCCAAAGTACCAACCTAAAAAACACTATAGATATCCATTAAGATATGTTTTCTATTGAAGTTACCAAAGAGTAAGAAAATAACCTTAATATCAGTACTAAATACGTATGGGAAGAGTTTGCAAACAAGTGTATAGTTTGATAGAGGAATCTAAAATCATCAATCTTGAACAAAGGGATAGAAGTGAATTTTAGATGAAAGAAACAAAATTAGCAAAATCTATATATGGTATACTGATTCATAAACTTATTTCAGAATTAATATCAATAGTTATTTCTTTAGGATCAATATCATTAGTTGTTGTTTTCCATGTTCTCACTTCATACCATGATTGAAAGTAAATTCATACAGGATCCCACAAAATTTAAATCTTCGCCCTAAATAAGCATGTTTCATATTTATGTATCTCCAAGCCAGTTCTCACTTAATGTTATGTATATTTGCAATTTCTTCGCACACACTAGTTATTTGTAGAGTAAAGCTAGGATTTACTATTCTCATGTAAAACAAATGTGATAACTATACACAGAAACAATAGCATACAACCAAAGCAATCAAGATGCGACAAAGCGAGATAAAGTACAAGCTCATTATTACAAATGGCATTTGACCCCAAGGTAAATGGAGATAACATGGTTCCAAGTGGGACTTGCTAGGTACTTCATGGCCTTGTTATTGAGGAGTCTTTGTCTTGAATAAATTACAAGAAAGAATCATGTACCTCTTCCTGTTAAATGTAAGTTGTAGAAATTAAGAAATATGTCCCCTATCATCTCCCAGTAATAACAGCTTAAGGGAACATACATCCTACAGTCAAGAAGAAAATACCGTACAAAATAATGTTCATAGTGATGTCGAAAACTACAAAAAGAATAAAAAATAATAGTCCAGTAGATATATTGCAAACCAAATCGAATCAAATAATGAGATTATAGGATGTTGATCTATACCTGGAGGAGAGCGCCTCCCTCCTCTTGAGCCTGGCATGGACCAACGACGCCTCCTCTTTGGAAAGGTTCTGCATCTTTTTCTCTAGCAGTCATGGCTTCTTTTTTTATTCTAATAGGGATCAGTCCCTTCTTCTTCTCTATAGTTTCTACAGCCATTGAATCATCACCAGTACGCACGAGTGGCACGTCATCATGGTTGTTGAAAGTCCCCCTACTACTGGCGAAAGGGGGATTTAGGGGGTGATCGCCATGATCCTTTTGGTTTGTTCTGCATTTTTTGATCTCTCATGGCTTTCGTCCAAAGCGTGGGGTCCACTCTTGTGAATGCAATATCTCTTCTGATAACACATATCTTAACAATTTTAAATATCAAAAGGGCAACATTTAAACATATTCAACACACAACATTTAAACATATTCAACACATATTCAACACTAACCAAAAAATTAGCTACCTTGAAGCATGGAAAATCAGCAAATAAATGTAATAGCTCCTTTTTGGATCTAACATTATCAAATCAAATGCATTCTTAACTTTATCATTTGATTCAATCATTTTGATTTTCGATATATTCAATATATTCAATATGTAGGCTTCGTATTATATGCTCTGATCAGACTGAAGTTCCAGAAGACAAGCAGTTTCATATCATGGTTCTACTAAAGTTCTTGTGGGTCATGTGCTTAGTTTTGATTATAGAGCAGTTTAATTGGTTCTATCATGTTCTATATGAATGCCAACTTTCTCCAGTATCATTTTTCGTCAATTGCATCTTGTTTATGAAGCTTATCCTAAAGAGTTGGGCCATATCGACACTCTAAATCTGCTCTTAAGGACCATAATTGAAGTTTTATCTAGAGGATGTAGTTTTTGCATTGTCTTGGGCACCATGTTACATCCTGTAATTAGAATGAGTCAAGCTTTGCAGTATCAGTATCTTAATTTGGTTTGAACCCTTATGAGTATCAGCAGTTAGACAGCCTGTATGAGTTGCCTTGTGTTGGATACATATTGGACATGAGACAACAACTCCAAAATACGGTGGGGCATGCAAAAATATGTGCCATGTCCACATAATGTGTCGTTTCATATTGGTCCTCATGATATATAGCATGGCCACCCTTATTACTATGTATAATATAGATGATTGAGTCCTGTTGGAAGGGTTGCAAAATGACACTTGTTGTAGGAAGGAAAATCTAGAACATGATGATGGTTATCATTGTCAAACCTTAAATAATAACTTTCCTGGATATCCATGGTTATGTTCTACATGTTGCATAGGAAGGTTTATTCTACAATTAAGTTGCAAAGAAGTTTTTGTATACTTTTCATAAAACTGCTTCAAAAGTTAATTTGAACTAGTATGAGATATTGTTGATTGATGAAGTGACATTTGGTTAATTCTGCAATTAGATTACTAAGGAAAAGAATGTCCATCTGAAGATAGATACCTGAAGAATTGAAGCTGCATAATACAAAACGCTTGGTTGTCCAGTTATCTGTCATGAGTGAAATCAATATTGTCAGTCAAGGAAAAAAAATCTTGTATGATTTCTGAAAAATGTATCACATATGAATCAAGTACCACCCGCTGGGGAAGGACCAATCCTCCTCTAATTATGAACACCTTCAGGTTCTTGCTAAGTATAGGCAGCCTTCAAGGAGACAAGAGTGTCTTCTATTTGTACCTCGGATGCTTTTTCTTTATACTCCTCCGGGGAACCTTAGCCTTGAACATGCTAGTTGCTAGCTGGTATAGTAGTCTTTAGTTATCAATTCAAGCACAGTTCACAATTTATATTCCTTTTATGGGGAAAAAAAAAGCCATAATCTATTGGCGAGTCAGTCATACCTATTACTTCAACTTTGTCTGTTCTATTAGCAAGAGAACCTTATGTCACTAGAATGCCCTTTAGTTATCAATTCCAGAACCGATTAAAAATAAATTGAAATAGATTTTATAGATGTTCCGGATAAAAAGACTTTTAGTCCAAAGTAGGTTTTAACAAAGGGTAAGAAAGAAATTGGTTAGAGACAATATGTCAATACAAGAAAAATAAATGACTTTTAGATCAACGGCAATTTTTTTTTAGCAAAAAGTATAGATGGTATACTAGTCCATGGACTTAGTAATGACTAAATTTGGTATTATGATTCAGAGCAGAAAGTTCGGATGAAAATGAAGATAACATGTCATGTTTAATTTCTTGATGAGAAATTTTATAAGCAACAAAAATCATGAAGTTTCAAATTAAAGATTAGGATAAGAAAAATTGAGGACGTGCGATATTGCATCTATGGGTGAAGTTATTTCAGTTTTAAGATGAAAGAAAGAGGCTAAACCTGTCCAAGACCTCTTGACGAACCATAAGCCCCAGAGAACCCGTATAACCATAAGAAAGGTATTGAGTATAGGGATATTTAGACTTTGGGTCTCACATAAGTTGTAAAATTAGCGTTTGGGTCTCCAAAATAATTAGTGTCACAAAAAATGTACCAAAAGTGACACTAATTATTTTTGGCGACACTTTTGAGGCCCAAACACTAATTATTATTTTTTGGAGACCCAGACACTAATTTTACAACTTATGTGAGACCTAAAGTCTAAATATATTTGGAGCGTGTCGGATTTGTAAGAGGCATGACCAGAGTTTTTTGCTGGTCTGTGGCTTAGCAAGGACTGCCTCAATAAGTTGGCCTTAGATTAAAAGTCAAAAGCATTTCATGTAAAATTTCAGAAAAATAAAATGCACCAATTGGCACAACCTACGAAAGTGGACAACGTAAGTATAAAATAAATCTACAAGACTATTAGACCTAGGAACTAAAAACAAAATTCATCTACTCATTTCATTTCCAATTATATATAAACAGAACTTTCCTTTATAAGTGTTACCTTTGTTCATACCAGCATGATTTTATGTTTTGAATAACAATCTCCAATATTTGATTCTGGATTAGAGCCTTCCCCATCTTCCACCTATGCTGAACACCAAAGAAATAAAATCAATCAATCAATTCAGAGCGGAAAGTTTGGACGCAAATGAAGATAACATGTTTAATTCTTGATGAGAAATTTTATAAGCAACAAAAATCATTAAGTTTCAAATTAAAGATTAGGATAAGAAATACTCTCCGCATGCAGACTTCTCCCCCGGAATACTCCAGAGATCAATCTCTCGGCAGCCGCTTCTCTCTCTCTCTCTCCTGGCTCCTCCTATCGATGAGACATCGATAAAGATGATGATGAAGAGAGAGAGAGGGTGGTCTTCTGGAAATCCCTAATTTTAATGTTAAGATACTCTCTCTCTCTCTCTCCCTCCCTCCCTTTCTCTCCCTCTCTCCCTCTTCTCTCTGTCTCAACTTTCTTTCACCGTTCAAGAATTCCTTACGGGCCTATTTATAGTAGCGTTTCCTGTTCATTTATTACGGAGAATAGAACATTACCTCTGCTCATTTATTACAAAAATATATTTTTTGTTGACCAAGAAAAAGAATTTGAACTTTTTTGGTAGGATCCTTAAAGATTTAATTGACTATTATAGCTGGCAGGATTCATAAAATTATTTTAAAGGTTTAATTAGATGAAATAATTTTTTTTCTATTCTAGCTAGCAGGATTCATAAAAATATTTTAAAGATTTAATTGACTATTATAGCATTCATAGATATGCGTATGACTGTCAAAATTTGGCACTCCTAGAACTGTTAAAATTGTGACGCTCATTAACACAAAATATAGTGCCTTTAGCATTTTGTCTATTTTTTTAGGGGATAAAAACTATCTCAAGTGATTTGTTTGGTTGCAAACAAGTGATCGGGTTGTTTGGATGTTTGAAATAGAGCCATGAGAGGAGATTATTGCATGTGCATCCACCAATGTTCCACTTCTCTTGTTTGGATGTTTGCAGAAGTGTCGATTGGATTTGGAGCTATAGCACTTTTCTACATGGTTCTTTTGCTCACTTTTTTGTCATATTCGTATTTTTAATATTGTTATCGATGTTGTTATGTATTAATTTCTAATAAACTAAATAATTAGTAATAGTCTTTAAATAGTAACTAGTAAATGCACGTGCGTTGCACATAATTTTTTTATATTATTATAAAATAGTTTAAATATTTAAAAATATTTTAACTATAATTTAGTATGGATATATCACAACTTTTTTATAAAAAAATTTGAAAATTTTAGTCTTCTAAGCTGTACGTATATCCTCGAGTAATTAAAAAAAAAAAAATTTAACTAATTATTTAACTACATAATATTATATAACTATAACCAAACACATCTTCTAGCTCATGTGGTTAAGGTTTGAGACATTCTCTTTACTTGGTCAATGTTGATTCTCCATATCGTTATTTATACAAATTTACCTTTTTCAATAAAAAATTTTACATAATATTTTTTTTAAAATAAATGGTAGAGGATTTACAAACGGCTTAGACAACTCACTTTTTAGCCATTTTTAAGCCTCATTATAAGGGTAGAGATTAAGCTAGATATTAATTTCTAATAAGCTACAAAAACAAACAAAAAACTGTATCGTTATGTTGGTGTTGTTTCCTTTGGACTAGTAAAAATAGTCCCACATTGGCTACACCACCAAGTGGATATCTCAATATAATACTTTGTATGAGTTGAGGTGTGCACATGGGGTGTGGTGGGGCACATGGGTGCCATGCGGGTGTATTTTCCTAGGAGGAAAAAAGATTAACTCCTCAATGAAAGCATTTATCTTTTTGTCATGCTCTTGGGATTATTTTCATAGGAGCTATTGCGACTCGGACTCGGGCACAAAGTGGCGCTTTGTTGGCGCACTTAGCATCGGCGCAGACGCTTTTGAGCATTTGATGCGCTCGGGTATGCGCGGTCGCATGGGCTGGCCGCATGGGCGGTCACATGCGCTGCCGCATGGGCTGCTGCTGAGGATATATTTGAACGGTTATGGAAAGATATGGTATGTTATTCAGATCCATTTTTTGTAGGATTTGAAATTAATTCGTGCCTATCTTTTAGGGATTCGTAATTAATTTGTTCCTATCTTTCCGTAACTGATGAGCAGTTAGGATTTTCACCCTCTCTCTATAAATACTCTCTTTGTGCCTCATTGAGAACGAACTTCGAAAATTAGGAGACGAAGAGAGTTGCTGCTGCTGCCACCATTTGAGTCCAGGGAGTTCGTGCGAGTCCAGACAGAGGTGACAGTGAGCGTTCCAGAAGTTCTTCGTGAACTTGCTGGTTCCTGGAAGCAGATCGTGTGAGGGCGAATCTTGCTTTGAGCAACGGTGATCTTTATCACCCCAGCAAGCAAAGTCTCTTCTTCTTCCTCCTCTCTTATGTGAGTTGTAACTTTGTTCTGTCCATCTACAACTGCGATTGCAAGAAAGAACGAGAGGTTCCTTTTTCTGGTTATTGTTGTAACATGATCCTTATATATAGTTCTTCGTGGAGATTGAGAATAGTCAGATTGGGAACTTTTGTGGGAACTTTTGTGTGAACCTCTGATCTCAACCACGTGGTTTTCCATCGTTGATTTAGCCTCAAAAATAACAATCACAAAGAAAGATCCCAAAAAAATGGAGAATAATCGTGTGAAACTTCTCAACACAAGTTTTAACAAACTTGAGAAGTTTGACAGGGATCATTACAACGCTTGGAAGAGTAAGGTCTGTCTTAATCTTCAACTCACAAAGGTGGACTACATTCTGACAGAACCAGAGTCGGTTGTTCCAGACGGTGATGATGCTACTGTTCGGATATTTGCTGTCATGCCCCAATCTTCCACAGGTAATCGGTCGTCCCCGCTAGGCGCGAGTCACTGCGCCAACGCTCCCGCGGGGCGATCTTTTCCATCTGGACGTGATATCGCACGAGCGTAAGCTACTCCCGTGCAAGGCCATGATTCGAACATGCAGTAAGATGTCTAAGCCACAGAGTCGCATAGATAGTCCGAGTGCAGCGGAATAAGAAACAAACAAGCGATTGGTAACAAGTTCACAGAGTCATCAATAGTGGAAGCATTGAATAACACAAGTATAGAATTAAAACAAGCTCTTTATTGATATTGAACAAGTGTTACAAGCGGCGCTAGGCCGAGATTACAAGTCGCTCAAGCCCTCTCTCTCGAAACAGTAAAACCGTGCCAAGTGGCTACAATTATGGAATGATACATAGGCGATATTCCAACATTATGTCTTATATATGTGGTTCAATTACGGACACAACGTTCCAAGGCTCCAGAGCGACCTCTATGCCTTAGCATGCATGAAGGGGGTTTTCGCACCGAAGGAAGTTCTTTCGTACCCTGTCACGCCCCAGTCCCAAAATATCGAGAGACTAGACACGTGGCAATGGCCAGCAACACACTCTAATGGGCAAACCCAATTTAATGGACCCATCAAGGTGTACTTAAGCTGTAAAACAACAATAAAGGTTTACTAAACATGTCACATTCTAATCTCATCCACGGAAGATAAACACAATCAATATCAGCATAATAAAATATAAACCAACATCAAGTATCAATAAAGTATCTCGGGGAACAACCCGATAATAAGTCTGATACAACAGTTCAATAGACAGGAAATAAAAGTGTCTAACAACAACAAAGACTTAGTATAGATAAAGCAGATACTTAGGAGAATTCCTCGGGCATCAGCTCATCCTCTGGTAATGGTACTGTAAAACCCCTAATTATAAAAAACCACATTTACCTTTTTTATTAATTATTTAATTGAATTATAGTAATTATGAGCTAAATTAGGGAAAATATAATTTATTTAATTTTTATTTTAGGTGTTTGTGCATTTAGGAGATTTATGGAGCAATTATAGATTTTTCCTAATTTATTCCATATAGGAGACCCTGTGGACAGTTGACAGCTTAATGGTATGTACTAATATAATTTCTAGAATTATATATATATATATATATATATATATATATATATATATATATATATATATATATATATATATATATATATATATATATTACTACCCAATTCTAGATAATAGGATTTTTTAAATTTTTATTTGGTAAATTATGTATTAATTATAAATAATTATATTTATATTTAATTATTGATTGTATTATTATTTTTATTGGTTGTTTTAGGCTTTTGGCTAGTCTGGACCCATGTCAGACCCTAGTGGACCCATGTCAAACCCAACCAATACCCTTGTCAGACCTATTTATGGGTTTAGAATAATTATTATATTTTTATTTTAGTTAGTTGGGTTGTTTTGGATTAGTTAGAGTGTGTTTAGTGAACCCTAAACCTAAACCCAAGTTGGATGACTAAAATGAGGGCATTTTAGTCATTTTCATTCATGTAAAACCTACTTCTTCACTTGGCCGGCCCCTATTTCCAGATCTGGACAGCAGCACCCCCCCTCTTCATTTCTTCTTCTTCTTCTTCTTCTTCTTCTTCCCCATTCTCCATTTTCTTCTTCTTCCTTCTTCCAACTTCAAGCTTCAAGTAAGAATTTCTCATTTTCTTCTCTTCCTTCTTCTATTTGTTCCATAGATGTTAACCCTAACCATTTGCTTTTCCCTAACCTAGGTGTTTAGAGCCTAGACTTTGTATAGAGGCTTGGAGGCATGGAAGCTTGAGGGTGGTGATTTCAAGGGTTTTGGAGACTTTGGCTTTGGGATTCCAACTCCCAAGAGATAAACCCTAACTTTTCTCTTAGTGGTTGCTATTATAGTATAATTAGTAGTTTAGAACCTTCCTAGACCTTAAGGCTATCCGTAGGAGGAAGTTAGAACTTGTTTGGTTGTGTTTGGAGACTTTGACATTGGGTTTTGTGTCAATTTTGGGTGAAATCCGAGATTGGCCCAATTTTGGGTAATGCCCTAGGTTAGACGGACCTAGGTAGACGTGCTTGGGTGTCTTGGGGGTTAGTACGTGTCTCCATTCGGACACGTGAAGTCGAGTCACGGAGAAATGGACGTTTCGGGCGATTTGGGGGTTTTCATATACAACACACAACACAACACCAACGCCCGCCCAACGACCCAAAACACCAATAAATAACTATAAATATATAAAATATAACCCGAGAACTCTAGCACACACTCCCCGAAGCTAACCCAAAGCGTGCACGAGCCCGAAACCTAGAAACTAAGTCGAAATGGTCATTCGGTCATTTCGACGAACACGTGGTGTACGGTTCGCAAAACCTCATGAAACGCACACCAAACCTACTCGGAATCGGCCCAAAATTTACCCACGGGTTCTAATCGATGTCTAGATCCTAGAAAAAAAATATTAACTTGTCGATTCTAGGTTTGTGCAAAAACGCGCACGCACATAGAACCTACGACGACGAAAATCCCCAAAATGCCCGAAACGCCAATTTCTCCATGACACGACTTCACGTGTCCGAACGGAGACACGTACTTACCCTCAAGACACCCAAGCATGTCTACCTAGGTTCGTCTAACCTAGGGCATCACCCAAAATTGGGTCAATCTCGAATTTCACCCAAAATTGACACAAAACCTAATGTCAAAGTCTCCAAAAATAACCAAACTTGTTCTAACTTCCTCCCACGGGTAGCCTTAGGGTCTAGGAAGGTTCTAAACCACTAATTACACTATATAATAGCAACCACTAAGAGGAAAGTTAGGGTTTACCTCTTGGGAGTTGGAATTCCAAGGCCAAAGTCTCCAAAACCCTTGAAATCACCATCCTCAAGCCTCCAAGCCTCCAAACTAAGCCTCTACACTAAGTCTAGGCTCTACACACCTAGGTTAGAGAAAAGCAAATGGTTAGGGTTCACATAAATGGAAGAATAGAAGAAGAAAGAGAAGAAATAGAGAACTTACTTGAAACTTGGAAGAAGTAACCGTATAGCAATATACCCTCAATAGTGTACGAAAAACAGTATGCTTTTCATCTTCAGGATTCATCTTAATTTGATTATATCCTGAAAATTCGTCCATGAAAGACATGCACTCAAAATCGCACGTATTATCGATCATGACGTCTGTAATGGGAAGAGGGAACTCATCTTTTTGGCAGACCGCATTTAGATCTCGGAAGTCGATGCAAACACGCACTTTCCCGTTTTTCTTCATAACCGGGACAACATTAGCGACCCAATCAGGATGTTGTTCTTCCCGGATGAACCCACAGGCTATTAGCTTCTTGATTTTAGCTTCAATGGCATCCATCATATCCGGACGGAACCGGCGTTGGTGTTGCTTTACAGGCTTTGAATTGGACAATATGTTGAGTTTATGGGTAGCCACTTTTGGATCAAGACCTGGCATATCCTCATAATTCCAAGAAAAGACGTCGATATATTCTTTTATCAGCTGGATCATTTTTTCTCTTTCTTCTTCGGAAAGATTGTTACTGATAAGTATCGACTTTGGTGAAAATTTATCCCCAAGATTGACTTAGATAACCTTATCTTCAGTGAGTGGTTCTTTTTGTTCGAACCGGAGTTCCCATTGTGTATCCATTTGCTGAGCCCATAATTCATCTTCAAATGGTTCAGATTCTTGTTTCTCTGTTTCGAGGGAATCTGTCAATACCATATTTATTGATAATGCCCGTTCGAGTTCATCATCTGAATCGGAGGATGACAAATCGTCTTGAGAAGAGGAGATGGTCTCCTCATTTGACTCAGGGTTGTTTGAAGTTGCAAGATGTGTGGTATACCCTAACCCAAAACGAGTTTGTTGACAGTAGGGATCACCATGCAACGACATTCGTCTGCCTTTTCCGTAGTTGAGGCCTGGCTCCAACTTCAAGTCATAACCCATGCTTTGCATAATCTTCAAAGCCTGTGGGCTATATCTGTGAACCTGCATTTTCCCAGCATCAGACTCGTGAGAATCTTCTTGTACAATCGGTCTATTCCACATGCGACCGAAGACTATTGGATGCTGATTGTTGTGAGTAGGTGGAACAACGAAGATAGAATCTTCATGCGGCCCATATGTCGTGACGACATTAGATATTGACGCCACTTCCCATACATATGGATGATAGAAGTCTATAGCTTCTAAGAATTTTTGTGCAATAGGTTCTATATCTTTATGAGGGGAAGATTCCCAATTAGGAAATTGAGCGTCAGTATACTGGAAAAGAGAATCTTTATTATCGCCAGGAACTATGTTCCCGGTTATATTTACATCAGCCAACTGCTTGTTGCGCCTAAGGTCAATGACCAAAGGTGGAGTTTTCTGGTTCAGAGTGATCACTAGAGGATCATTTCCTCCTCCTTATTTTGTTTTGTCCAAGTGAATAGTCATAGGTTCCATGACTTTCGGACGGATAGTTCGCCCTTTCACCTGGATTGACAAAGGTTGCTCAGCAGATGGTTCTCTTGGCTCCCGGTTAGATTCCTCCTGCCTGATACCTCCTTCATGTAGTCTTGGGTATAAAACATAGCATCAGAATAGTAGGACTCAACTCCTTTGAACGGATTGTGTAAGCCCCCTGATTTTTAGAAAATTTTAATTTGGATTTTCCAGGAATTTTTCGGAATTTTTCTGTAATTAAACCCTAGGTTTTGGTAATTGAATAATTTTTAATTGCTGTTAATTAATAGTAAAATATTATGGAAATAATATTTTATGGTGTAAAATGGAAAATCGGATATAGGATATTTTTTTGTGAATTTATTGGACCCCGGAATCATTTTTAAAGCCCTGAAAACCGATGTACAATTAAACCGAATTAAACCCGTGCCAAATGCCCGACATCCCCATGAGAGCCGAAGCCAAGCCCAAGGAGCATTGACCCAGCCCAAATCCTAGGACAAACCCAAGCCCAAATTTCTGCATGTATAAATGCCTATTTTCCTAGTTTTCTCCAAAAAGAAAATAAAAAGGAAAAAAAAAAGAAAAAGAAAAAGAAAAATAACAAAATCCCTATTTTCCTAACCTAACCCTAACCCTAAGCCGCCGCCGCACCCTCTGCTCCGCCTCTGCTTCGCCTCTGATCCCCTCTTCCTCACCGCCCAGACCCGACGACCTCCACAGCCTCTCATCTCCGCCCTAACTTCCGCCCTAGCCCGGCCTCGACCACCACTCCGCCGCCTCCCCAGAGATCCGCCCTCTCCTCGACCCGTCTTCCCCGACGAGCCCTCCGCCGCGTCTCCACCGCACAGCCTCCTCCTCCTCTCGCCTCGACCCTCCCCCGGCGGGTCGACCCCGCAGCAGCAGCGAGTAGCCCCGATCGACCATCCCCTCAACAGCACCTCGACGAACCAGATCTCCTCCTCCCTAGACCGTGCCTCCCTCCGCCTCCTCAGCCCCGATAGCCAGACCGCCCCGCTGCGCCGCTGCCCCGTCGGAGAATACTGCGCCGACGAATCCCTCCCACTCTTCTCCTCCATCCTTCCCAGCGCCGCCCGAGGGCCGCAGCACCGACGACGGAGCCGACTCCCTGACCAACGGAACTCAGCCGCCCGCAGCCCTAGCCGACCTCGCCGACCCCGAGCCCGGCTCCTCGACCCGCTGACCTAGGCCTGGATACCGCAGTACAGGACACAGCGGACACGAGCACCTAACCCTAGGGCAGACACAGGACTCGGTCGACGCAGGACACGAAGTAGACACTCAGACACAGGAATTCGCAGTTTCTGGAGCCCTGTTCAGGTATTCTTTTCTCTCTCCCCGTAATTCTATTTTTGATTCCGTCAGTTGCTTCGCGTAGACTGTATGACCCTCTCGGTGCCCGTGTAACTCGCTCGGTGCATCGCGTCTTGTGGCGATCGCGAACCGCGATCAAAAAACAGGAAAAATAACGCCCTGATTCACCCCGGAACTGAGTACGCCTCGCCAAACGGGATGACTTGGTCGCGTGCAGTCTTTACCAATATGTGCGCGTCGTTGATACGGACGTGCGAGATTTCGCGGAAGTTGATTTGGATGTGCGTGCACACCAGAATCAACGCGTATCCGCGAACACCGTCCCGTATTCGTCAGTTCTGGAACACGCTGTAACTTGGTGTACACACGTCGGATCAAGACAAAACTTATGCCATCGGACTCGTAGCAATACGCTGGTCCTGTGACCCAAGTTTGGTTCGATTCTGAGAACGTTGACAAAATCGCGTATCGTGGGCCCCAAAGGCTCCACTTGACGGGCGATTTTATGATCGGCTCATCAAAATCCAATTCTGGAAGTTCTGTTGGGTTTGTATCATCGTTCCTGACTTGTTGACACTAAGTTTAATGAATTTGGAGATCTTTGACCCTGATACACTTTTCGGTGCAAAGTGGCCTACATGTGGACCCCGCTTTGACCAAAAAATATTATTTTTGCCCCTGTGTCCGAATTGGACTCAAGGACAGGCATTTCTAGCTATTTGATATTTTTTGAATCTAATGGTGATGTTTATTTCAGCAACCGAAGTAGTACCTGCATATCACAGTGAGACCAGAGCTACAGTTGGAGCCAGAACCTCAGACAAGTGTACCTCGCCAAAACTTGCAGTCTTTGTTACTTATTTCCTTGGCTTATATATATATATATATATATATATATATATATATATATATATATATATATATATATATATTGTGGTTCATGTTTGACCTAGGACCGTGCGACTTTACTTAGCGTCCGATTCATAGTCGGGTGCCAACACCGTACGTGGCGTTGTGTATTGTCATCTAGACATGGATACCGAGACCCCATCTTTCTCGTACTTGTCCTATCAAGTACATTATAACCCAGGACACTTGATACTATTCATGGACAGGATCTTCCTGAGATATTCGTGGTAATTCTGTATAGGATACAGGACTTGACATTGACATTATGTTCCTAGATACTATATGACTTGTTGCATTAGATATAATTGTGCGTGACATGGACATGGGGCCACATGGACATGAGACGTATGATTACATTGGGTGGGGAGAGACACACAGGCTACAGTTTGATTACATATATTATGACGGCGTCTCAGTCTCTCTCTGAGCTAGACAGTTGACGGTGTCTCGGTCTCTCGCTGAGCTAGACAACCACATGATATCACTGCTACCGGCTCCCCGACACAGAGCTTGTAGTGGTTTCAGCCTGAGTTCTAGTGCTGCTCTCATCTTGCATATCACTTAGCTGGTTATTTAGTGTTTTCCTATTGTTCCATTTATTGCTGGAGAGACACATAGGCTACAGGTTGACTTTATATTATGCCGGCGTCTCAGTCTTTCGCTGAGCTAGACGACCACATGATATCACTGCTACCGGCTCCCCGACACAGAGCTTGTAGTTGTTCCAGCCTGAGTACTGGTGATGTTCTCACCTGTATTTCACATAGATGGTTACATATTTACCCTGTTTATTTTATTGACTATTTTACTGCATTATTATGGCTTGTATTATCTGTACCTTGCTATGTCCCCTGAGAACCTGGATCCGGATTATGTCCCCAGGATTAGCAGAGGAGATCCACCCAGAGTTATACAGTACAGGAGCATTAGCAGGAGCAGAAGCAGGAACAGGAGCAGTTACTGGAGTAGTACTAGATTCCGCAGACGAGTGATCACCGAGGTTATCTTTTGAGTATATACTGTTTCATACTCAGTATTGGCTGTAGTTATCTTTATTCTTGTATCTTGACAGATGTATCAGACTCATTTTCGGGTTATTTCTCGAGTTTATATTTTATTGAGATATGATCTTGCTTTATGATTCTGATATTGTGGTATTTATTCTGTGGATGAGATTAGTATATTTAGACCATTATTATTGTACTATAGCTTAAGTATGCCCCGATGGATCCATTAAATTGGGTTTGCCCATCGGTGTGTGCTGGTGGCCATTGCCACGCGTCCGGTCCCTCGGTATTTTGGGACTGGGGCGTGACATGGTTTTTGTGGTGGCCCATGCAGGTCAACGACTAAATTATTCGGTTTCAAATTTAGGGACCGAGCAAGCCTGCAATAAGAATAGGATAAATTTTAGGATCTCATCCACTTGCTTGAAACGTTCTTGACATCTATCGGATTCGAATTTATTTCTTGACTTGCATCCTGCCTTGATTCCTGTGCGCCTCTTATTGTTTATTTTGGTTGTAGAGTTATGGATTCAAGAGCAAACGACGAGACTCCTGCAAGATCACCACGAGATGTTGTGGTAACCAACGAAGAGGAAGTAACACCAGTAGAAGAAGGTCAATCCGCTCAACAACGTAGTCAAGAAAGTCAGCATGCCTCGAGAATTCAGCAAGATGATCTCCCACCTCCGCCGCAGTTTACTCCACCAATGCCCGTATTTCCACAAGGGCAGGCCATGGACGGACAGCAGATGTTTCAAATAATTTATGCAATAATGCAAGCTCAACAGGAGGCTTTGAGTCGCAGCCTAGTAATCGCACTGGAGCAGGCAAATCTACCAGAACGACGAACAACGATGGGCTCTATTTCTGATTTTCGCCAGCTGAAGCCCCGTACCTTCTCAGGCAAAGAGGAGCCCACAGAAGTTCATGAGTGGCTCACCAACACACAACATCAATTAGAAGCAGCCGATCTTCCAAGAGAACGTTGGATGACTGCCGTCAGAATACAGTTGACGGACAATGCACATCACTGGTGGCTATCTGAGGAGACACGGCTCGGACCAGACCGAGTCACTTGGGAAGAATTTTCCAGACTCTTTCAAGAGATGTACATACCAGCCATCGCTCGATCAGAACTTCGCGATAAGTTTAATCGCCTCATTCAAGACAGTATGACAGTGGAAGAATATAACGCAGAATTCATTCGTCTAAGTCGCTTCGCCCCAATCTTGATTTTGACAGAAGAAGAGAAGGCTGAAAAGTTCTTCGACGGACTAAACATTGAGCTACAGAAACTAATTGGATCCGTTGCACCTACATCTTACCCGGACGTCCTTGCTGCAGCCCGACGCATGGAGCGCGTCATCAGGAGAGAGGCCAGTCTAAAGCGATCATCCACACCAGCACCAGTCGGAGCACCACAAGAAGAAGCTACAAAGAGACCTCACATGCACCAGCCACCAGGAGCATCTCCATAGGCTCTACCTATAACAACACCATCATCATGCTAAAGTAGTTCATGTACTGGCTTGGCGACGTCTTTCCCTCAAACAAAACCATAGCCTGTGGTTTTCTATTTTGGTGGGAAAGGGATTTCGTCCCAGATAGCTGGGTATGGCTGGTTGATTTCCAACTTCTTGAGCTGATCCTTATGCTTCAAGGCATCAAATTGGGCTTTTAATTCCCGAACTTCCTGTATTGGATCTTCAGTTGGGAAAGGGATAGCAGAGAGGTGAGAGATCGGTTGCATTATAACTCCCATAGGAGATAATATATTCTCTGGGTTAAGGGGTTGAGGAGCACCTGATTCTTGATTTTGAATAGGCTCCTGGCATACATTGGATGGTGGCATGTCTACCCCCACCCGTAGTTGAGTCGGAGGAACAGGTGCTTGAGCTACCGCAGCTATATGTTGAGTCACCATCATTTGGTGCATACTCTCCATCATGGTATGCATCTCTTTAAGCGATGCTTCCATTACAGCGATGCGTTGTTCAGTACTTCCTGATGGGGAAGCTTCTTCATGTTCATCTCCAACGGCATAAACTTTCATTTCTCTGGATGCCACCGAGGGATTAGTATAGATCTTTGTAGATATCGAGTCTATACTTTCAGCATAAAATTCAGAAAGCTGGCGACCCCAGTGTCGGAATCAGAAGAATATGAAGCCGATTGCCGTGACCTTGAGCGGGTGTTTCGAAAAACACTTGCCTCAATATTCTCCAGGAGTCTGTCAAATCTTCTTTGGCTCAGAGTTCTAGAGGGATGACGTCTTGAACTTGACCTTCCTCTAGGAATGTGCGAAGCCATGTTTACCGATGCGAATGTCGGTTCTTCTTCCTGTAAGGACAAAGAGTAGTTCAACCGGTCAAAAACTGACCGTTTTGCCTTAGAACAGCAGTAGTTAATTATAACCTTATGACTATTACAACAATGCTCCCTAGGGGGTGTAATAGACATATTAAAAGATCCCCTGTTTTTGCGTTTCTGGATCAAGAAATCACGCAAATCAGGAGGATTAACAGAAGAAGAAGAGGGCTTATTCTGCATTTTTACATCAGTAGGAACGTGGAGATTGGGAACCACAACCCTCTCTCTGCCATAAGAATACAGCAGTTCCCCCATATGAGTTGCATACGATCCATCATCCTTCTGAGGAGCGTATTTTCCCGTAAAACGGGTCTTCTTTACGCAGACAGGTTTATCCTGGCTTAATTTAGAGTTTGGCACTAGTTTGCGTAAAACAGAAAAATCCTCAAGCGGCCTCCAGCATCATGCTTAATCTGAAGAGTGGACAACTTCTTCTCTTGGTGGCTTACAAGTCTAGCGGTTGGGAGATCCGCCACTCGTTTTTCCTTGATGTGATCCAAGGGTTCATCTGCCTCATCATAGACGGGAGAAGTATTTCTACGCGCAGGGCGCGTTTAAAATTTCTGAATTGGCGCTGAGGTATTGTCTGAAATTTTGTCTGCCACGTCACAGACGGAAGATGAAGTTTTACGCGCAGGACGCATTCTAGACTTCTGGATTGGCACTGGGGCATTGCCAGAAGCTTTATCTGCCATGTCACAGACGGGAGACGGGTTCTTACGCACAAGGCGTATAGGTTGTGATGTCACAACCTTTTTGATCAGAGGAGGAGAGCTTGCAGGAAGGGTAGAGGATGTCTTGGGCATCCACATTTATGCAGCTTCCTGTTGTCCTGGACAGAGAGGGCATGAGAGCTACCCCCTGCTCGAAGCATGTCTTTATAAGCAGATTGGTCGAACTGGACGACCAAAGTCTTCTTCGTCGATCCGACGGATACAACATCATGTTGAGCAATGGCTTTCTCGTCATATGAGAAAGTAGTCTCCATCAGAGTCGCCATCTTGTGTTTGATGATAAACGAAAGAATGAAACTAGGTTTATACGAAACCCTTTCTTTGTTTACAAACAAAAAAGAGTATAATTAATCCTATACGAGGATGTTAAGTACAATAAAAATGATTCTGGAGAAAAATTGCTATAGGAGTCTGATCTGCGGTAGATCACTTTATCCCTTGGACCACACGATGATGAAAAATTACTGTAGAAGAAGAAGAAGCTTCAAATATTGCAGGAGGGATTGGATTCTCGTTGCCAGAGTCGTCAATTACTACTCTTTGTCTGTGCTCTCTCTCTTTCTGATCTCTTGATCTCTTTCTTTTCCACCCCTGATCTCCTGTGACCGGTGGTCTCTATTTATAGTGTTCAGTCACAGTAACTGTCTAGTCGGCGTAGAAGCCAAACTGTGAAGAGAGTTGCACTCTTTACGCAACGATTATATTAACTGCTACCCACGTTTGAATGATCTCCTGAATCCGCGTATAACGCGTGTCCCATTATGAGTTAACGCGTATAAATGCTTCTCGAAGATCACGGCATGCAAGCCACGTAGGTAACTGCCACTCTCGTAAAGATGGCTGGCATAAAAGCCAAATAACTGTCTTATTTGCGTAAAAGCCAAATAGTTGTCGTGTTGGCATAAAAGCCAGATTCTACATAAAACTTGATGCTGCATGAATAATAGATAACCAGCGTAAAAAATAGCCAATTATCCATCACGACTGAGGTCTTGAGCTTATTCTGGGTCAAATAACCTTATCACGTACCTTTGCAAATATAGCCTAAGTTGGCATATTTCGAGGAGATAGCATATGACGTGCTCCTATAGTTGAAAATAGCCTGGTTGGCGTATTTCGAGGAGATAGCATACGGCGTGCTCCTATGGTTGAAAATAGCCTGGTTGGCGTAAAATACCAGGATGGTGATGTAAGCGTATTAGCCCTAGTTTTAGCTCTCCCAGTCATGACAAAATTATAAAGGATAGAACCAAATCTCGTGCATTAAATGCAGAGATATGCCTCAATCTCGTGCATTAAATGCCGAGATATGCCTCGAGCTCTGCATGAGAAATAGCTTTTGACGTGGCATCTGATTTCATCTTATCTTGAGCGTAAAAGCTCATCTCTGCCTGTGTAAAATAGGCAATGTATTCCTTGAAGCGTAAAAATGACTTATATCAAGGATATGTCACTAAACGACAGCCAGGACCTTTGTGCAGAATCATCATTATAGCCGTCCTCTCGGTCGTCGTGCAGTACTTTTGTCATGAGTCAGGTTCACTGTTCTGTCTGACAGATTCATTCGAGGAATACGAAGATTTCCTCGTATGACTTTACGTTGCATTAAAAACAAACGTATTTTACGCCGGTGGGAGGTGTAGCAACATTTTACGCCAAAACAGCCTTGAAGCGTTGCTTTACGCGGGCAGCTCTGAAGTCATATTTTATGCCACGCAGCGCTGAAGCTCTGTTTTACGCGGGCTTCATGGATGTTAGGGGTTTTACGCGTATAATTCCCCAGCGTATTTTTTATGCTTCTACAATAATATTAAGGAGAATAACCCGTCATCAAAATGGAAAGAAAAGTAACTCCAAGTAAAATATTTAGAAGTCACTACAAGATCAAATATCTAAGAACACTAAGCATAATAAATAAATGGTAAGAATATTGTGTGCTCAAGAGAAGTCCTCCGGAACAACCTCGTCTTCTGTAATATGTACGTCTCCAATAGCAGCACCTGCCCCCAAAAACCTCGGGATTGTCACGCCCCGGTCCCGCAGGGCCGTTCGTCCTCGCTTTGGTCCCTACGGAACCGATCGTCCTCGCACGGGCGTGATGCTGTGTAAGCCTAAAGTGCGCTTGCACAAGGCCAAAGCTTTGAAACAAGAGCAAGTAAGCTATTCAATATCTGAAGCAGCGGCACATAACATTGCAGAAAAGTGAAGAACACAATGGCATATGAAAATAGGCTCTTTTATTGATATTCATAAATGTTACAAGCGGCACATGGCCGAGGTTACAATTCGCTCAAGCACTCTTCTCTCGATTACAATGATATCGTTCCATATATTATGTCCCTTTATACAAAGCAACACAAAGCAGGCACAACTCGATGCGGCTCCAGGCATCGACTCCAGATTTTCGGTTCCTTGGGATGAGGCACGGCTATCGCTTCCTCGGACGAACGGGCACCTGAGAACAAGCAGACTGTTGGTGGGTAAGCACTTTATGCAAGTACTGGTGAGATAAAATAACTGAACAGAAGCTACACCCCCTGAAACCCACACTAAGTAATCATATGGCAAAATATTGCATTACTAGTGATCTTGCTAGTTTTACCTAAGTTCATTTCATGCAGTTCAGAACTATAGTCAGATTACATCTTTGAAAACATAACTTGAAAACCGTTTGCATATCGAAACTATAAGCATACGAATCGGGACAGTGCTCTATCGTGTAGTGCGCAGCATGTATTGTGCAACACAAGTCTAACTCTTAGGGGCAAAGCTTAACTAGCATACGGATCATATCGAATCGAGGCAACGTATCAAGTGGACTATCATTTAATCAAGCACACAAATAGAACTATCAATCAGAGGTCGGTCCCCGAAAAACTCAGGATCGGTAGCGGTAATCCAGCTAACCAATGACTCATATTCTGATCCTATTAGCAGTTGTGACTCATGGCTGCACATTACTGCCGAAGCAGCCGTAACCAAGGTTCAGCTCTGCACTAATAGTCATTGTCCGACCGATGCGAATGCATGCAACACTATCAGATAAATTCTACGATGCAGACAAAATAAATATGCGTGCTCATGCATAAACTCATATTTCTTACCCCATAGCCGAACGGTTATCCCTGCAGCAGACACACAAGTTAGTCATAATATGCACCTTATGAACAAACTTATGAATCCATCTTCTTCTGGTGTCACAATGATAGGTATGCAAGAAGGTAAACCTAGCATGCGCCCTATCTATATGACGGTCCTGAGAAACTCATTGATGGACAACAACACCCCCCTAGAACCTTTCGGAACGGAACATCAGGGTGCTCTCACAATCCCTTCCGGACCGACCGATTCCCAGTGCCCCAGGAATCGACCGAGAGACTATTACCTTGTGCACAAGTTGTCCGAGACCAATGCAAGACAAGCAACATTCACATTCACATTCACAAGCACATAATAATCTAATAGCCACACCCCCCTGAAACCCGAAGGCACGAAACATCAGGGCGGACTATTAGACTATACTCTTCTTCTTATTCAAGCAAACACATCTTTTCACATATCTAATAGCACACCCCCCTGGAACCCGAAGGCACGGAACATCAGGGTGCACTATTAGTCTATGCATATACGAATCAAAGGCAGCAGTTCGATATAGCAAAACAGACAAGCGAAACATACTTTTTGACAAGCACGATTGATTCTTATTTAACATGCAAAAACTATCTCTTTCTTTCTTAGCATATTCAGGGAACATATTTCAGGCATTTCGTTTACTTATCTTCTTAGCATGGCAAGAGTTCGTTTGAACTGTGTAGGTGTAACTAAGCATGTAATATTTCTATCTTTCTCTTAGCATAGCAGTAGTTCGTTCTCATTTCTGACAAGCATTTATATTCTCTTAGTTAGGCAGCGTATTCGTTTCAATGACAAGCTATGTGAGTTCTCTTATTAGCATGCTGAGTCAATTCTATCATTCTCTTATGAAAACATTCTCTTTTTAAGCAAACAAGCATTCAAAAACTCAGATTCATTTTTAAGTCGTGCCAGAATCAGAGAATGCAGTTCTGTCCACTCACCTTGATCAATCGGTCGGGAACTCTCCGAGAAGACTTCGGTTCGAGCAAGCAAGTCGATCCCACTTGTACATAGCGCCGACGCGGAGCGGGGCACTACATACTTACCCACCAACAAAGAGTTTCGTCCTCGAAACTCAAGGAAAAACTCACGAAAACACAAGCAGCGATAGTCCTCATCCCTCGCCATCCCAAATCCAAAACTCAGCAATCCATAATCACAAATCACAAATCACAAATTACATCTCAAGCAAATGAAAACAAATCCAGAAACTTTTGCCGGCATTTTCGAGAATATTTACGGACTCATTGTATGGAACGTTCACTGCATCTCACATCAGGCACATCTCAGAGTTGGAAGCAACGAAATGGGCAAGGAATCGAGTCGCTCTGATACCATTATGTCGCGCCCCGGTCCCGCAGGGCCGTTCGTCCTCGCTTTGGTCCCTACGGAACCGATCGTCCTCGCACGGGCGTGATACCGTGTAAGCCTAAAGTGCGCTTGCACAAGGCCAAAGCTTTGAAACAAGAGCAAGTAAGCTATTCAATATCTGAAGCAGCGGCACATAACATTGCAGAAAAGTGAAGAACACAATGGCATATGAAAATAGGCTCTTTTATTGATATTCATAAATGTTACAAGCGGCACATGGCCGAGGTTACAATTCGCTCAAGCACTCTTCTCTCGATTACAATGATACCGTTCCATACATTATGTCCCTTTATACAAAGCAACTCAAAGCAGGCATAACTCGATGCGGCTCCAGGCATCGACTCCAGATTTTTGGTTCCTTGGGATGAGGCACGGCTATCGCTTCCTCGGACGAACGGGCACCTGAGAACAAGCAGACTGTTGGTGGGTCAGCACTTTATGCAAGTACTGGTGAGATAAAACAACTGAACAGAAGCTACACCCCCTGAAACCCATACTAAGTAATCATGTGGCAAAACATTGTATTACTAGTGATCTTGCTAGTTTTACCTAAGTTCATTTCATGCAGTTCAGAACTATAGTCAGATTACATCTTTGAAAACATAACTTGAAAACCGTTTGCATATCGAAACTATAAGCATACGAATCGGGACAGTGCTCTATCGTATAGTGCGCAGCATGTATTGTGCAACACAAGTCTAACTCTTAGGGGCAAAGCTTAACTAGCATACGGATCATATCGAATCGAGGCAATGTATCAACTGGACTATCATTTAATCAAGCACACAAATAGAACTATCAATCAGAGGTCGGTCCCCGAGAAACTCAGGATCGGTAGCGGTAATCCAGCTAACCAATGACTCACATTCTGATCCTATTAGCAGCTGTGACTCATGGCTGCACATTACTGCCGAAGCAGCCGTAACCAAGGTTCAGCTCTGCACTAATAGTCATTGTCCGACCGATGCGAATGCATGAAACACTATCAGATAAATTCTACGATGCAGACAAAATGAACATGCGTGCTCATGCATAAACTCATATTTCTTACCCCATAGCCGAACGGTTATCCCTGCAGCAGACACACAAGTTAGTCATAATATGCACCTTATGAACAAACTTATGAATCCATCTTTTTCTGGTGTCACAATGATAGGTATGCAAGAAGGTAAACCTAGCATGCGCCCTATCTATATGACGGTCCTGAGAAACTCATTGATGGACAACAACACCCCCCTAGATCCTTTCGGAACGGAACATCAGGGTGCTCTCACAATCCCTTCCGGACCGATCGATTTCCAGTGCCCCAGGAATCGACCGAGAGACTATTACCTTGTGCAGAAGTTGTCCGAGACCAATGCAAGACAAGCAACATTCATATTCACATTCACAAGCACATAACAATCTAATAGCCACACCCCCCTGGAACCCGAAGGCACGGAACATCAGGGCGGACTATTAGACTATACTCTTCTTCTTATTCAAGCAAACACATATTTTCACATATCTAATAGCACACCCCCCTGGAACCCGAAGGCACGGAACATTAGGATGCACTATTAGTCTATGCATATACGAATCAAAGGCAGCAGTTCGATATAGCAAAACAGACAAGCGAAACATACTTTTTGACAAGCACGATTGATTCTTATTTAACATGCAAAAAATATCTCTTTCTTTCTTAGCATATTCAGGGAACATATTTCAGGCATTTCGTTTACTTATCTTCTTAGCATGGCAAGAGTTCGTTTGAGTTGTGTCGGTGTAACTAAGCATGTAATATTTCTATCTTTCTCTTAGCATAGCAGTAGTTCATTCTCATTTCTGACAAGCATTTATATTCTCTTAGTTAGGCAGCATATTTGTTTCAATGACAAGCTATGTGAGTTCTCTTATTAGCATGCTGAGTCGATTCTATCATTCTCTTATAAAAATATTCTTTTTTTAAGCAAACAAGCATTCAAAAACTCAGATTCATTTTTAAGTCGTGCCAGAATCAGAGAATGCAGTTCTGTCCACTCACCTTGATTAATCGGTCGGGAACTCTCCGAGAAGACTTCCGTTCGAGCAAGCAAGTCGATCCCACTTGTACATAGCGCCGACGCGGAGCGGGGCACTACATACTTACCCACCAACAAAGAGTTTCGTCCTCGAAACTCAAGGAGAAACTAACGAAAACACAAGCAGTGATAGTCCTCATCCCTCGCCATCCCAAATCCAAAACGCAGCAGTCCATAATCACAAATCATAAATTACATCTCAAGCAAATGAAAATAAATCCAGAAACTTTTGCCGACATTTTCGAGAATATTTACGGACTCATTGTATGGAACGTTCACTGCATCTCACATCAGGCACATCTCAGAGTTGGAAGCAACGGAATGGGCAAGGAATCGAGTCGCTCTGATACCATTATGTCGCGCCCCGGTCCCGCAGGGCCGTTCGTCCTCGCTTTGGTCCCTACGGAACCGATCGTCCTCGCACGGGCGTGATGCCGTATAAGCCTAAAGTGCGCTTGCACAAGGCCAAAGCTTTGAAACAAGAGCAAGTAAGCTATTCAATATCTGAAGCAGCGGCACATAACATTGCAGAAAAGTGAAGAACACAATGGCATATGAAAATAGGCTCTTTTATTGATATTCATAAATGTTACAAGCGGTACATGGCCGAGGTTACAATTCGCTCAAGCACTCTTCTCTCGATTACAATAATACCGTTCCATACATTATGTCCCTTTATACAAAGCAACTCAAAGCAGGCACAACTCGATGCGGCTCCAGGCATCGACTCCAGATTTTCGGTTCCTTGGGATGAGGCACGGCTATCGCTTCCTCGGACGAACGGGCACCTGAGAACAAGCAGACTGTTGGTGGGTCAGCACTTTATGCAAGTACTGGTGAGATAAAACAACAGAACAGAAGCTACACCCCCTGAAACCCACACTAAGTAATCATGTGGCAAAACATTGCATTACGAGTGATCTTGCTAGTTTTATCTAAGTTCATTTCATGCAGTTCAGAACTATAGTCAGATTACATCTTTGAAAATATAACTTGAAAACCGTTTGCATATCGAAACTATAAGCATACGAATCGGGACAGTGCTCTATCGTGTAATGCGCAGCATGTATTGTGCAATACAAGTCTAACTCTTAGGGGCAAAGCTTAACTAGCATACGGATCATATCGAATCGAGGCAACGTATCAAGTGGACTATCATTTAATCAAGCACACAAATAGAACTATCAATCAGAGGTCGGTCCCCGAGAAACTCAGGATCGGTAGCGGTAATCCAGCTAACCAATGACTCACATTCTGATCCTATTAGCAGTTGTGACTCATGGCTGCATATTACTGCCGAAGCAGCCCTAACCAAGGTTCAGCTCTGCACTAATAGTCATTGTCCGACCGATGCGAATGCATGCAACACTATCAGATAAATTCTACGATGCAGACAAAATAAACATGCGTGCTCATGCATAAACTCATATTTCTTACCCCATAGCCGAACGGTTATCCCTGCAGCAGACACACAAGTTAGTCATAATATGCACCTTATGAACAAACTTATGAATCCATCTTCTTCTGGTGTCACAATGATAGGTATGCAAGAAGGTAAATCTAGCATGCGCCCTATCTATATGACGGTCCTGAGAAACTCATTGATGGACAACAACACCCCCCTATATCCTTTCGGAACGAAACATCAGGGTGCTCTCACAATCCCTTCCGGACCGACCGATTCCCAGTGCCCCAGGAATCGACCGAGAGACTATAACCTTGTGCACAAGTTGTCCGAGACCAATGCAAGACAAGCAACATTCACATTCACAAGCACATAACAATCTAATAGCCACACCCCCCTGGAACCCGAAGGCACGGAACATCAGGGCAGACTATTAGACTATACTCTTCTTCTTATTCAAGCAAACACATCTTTTCATATATCTAATAGCACACCCCCCTGGAACCCGAAGGCACGGAACATCAGGGTGCACTATTAGTCTATGCATATACGAATCAAAGACAGCAGTTCGATATAGCAAAACAGACAAGCGAAACATACTTTTTGACAAGCACGATTGATTCTTATTTAACATGCAAAAACTATCTCTTTCTTTCTTAGCATATTCAGGGAACATATTTCAGGCATTTCGTTTACTTATCTTCTTAGCATGGCAAGAGTTCGTTTGAGCTGTGTCGGTGTAACTAAGCATGTAATATTTCTATCTTTCTCTTAGCATAGCAGTAGTTCGTTCTCATTTCTGACAAGCATTTATATTCTCTTAGTTAGGCAGCGTATTCGTTTCAATGACAAGCTATGTGAGTTCTCTTATTAGCATGCTGAGTCGATTCTATCATTCTCTTATGAAAACATTCTCTTTTTAAGCAAACAAGCATTCAAAAACTCAGATTCATTTTTAAGTCGTGCCAGAATCAGAGAATGCAGTTCTGTCCACTCACCTTGATTAATCGGTCGGGAACTCTCAGAGAAGACTACCGTTCGAGCAAGCAAGTCGATCCCACTTGTACATAGCGCCGACGCGGAGCGGGGCACTACATACTTACCCACCAACAAAGAGTTTCGTCCTCGAAACTCAAGGAGAAACTCACGAAAACACAAGCAGCGATAGTCCTCATCCCTCGCCATCCCAAATCCAAAACTCAGCAATCCATAATCACAAATCACAAATTACATCTCAAGCAAATGAAAACAAATCCAGAAACTTTTGCCGGCATTTTCGAGAATATTTACGGACTCATTGTATGGAACGTTCACTGCATCTCACATCAGGCATATCTCAGAGTTGGAAGCAACAGAATGGGCAAGGAATCGAGTCGCTCTGATACCATTATGTCACGCCCCGGTCCCGCAGGGCCGTTCGTCCTCGCTTTGGTCCCTACGGAACCGATCGTCCTCATACGGGCGTGATGCCGTATAAGCCTAAAGTGCGCTTGCACAAGGCCAAAGCTTTGAAACAAGAGCAAGTAAGCTATTCAATATCTGAAGCAGCGGCACATAACATTGCAGAAAAGTGAAGAACACAATGGCATATGAAAATAGGCTCTTTTATTGATATTCATAAATGTTACAAGCGGCACATGGCCGAGGTTACAATTCGCTCAAGCACTCTTCTCTCGATTATAATGATACCGTTCCATACATTATGTCCCTTTATACAAAGCAACTCAAAGCAGGCACAACTCGATGCGGCTCCAGGCATCGACTCCAGATTTTCGGTTCCTTGGGATGAGGCACGGCTATCGCTTCCTCGGACGAACGGGCACCTGAGAACAAGCAGACTGTTGGTGGGTCAGCACTTTATGCAAGTACTGGTGAGATAAAACAACTGAACAGAAGCTACACCCCCTGAAACCCATACTAAGTAATCATGTGGCAAAACATTGCATTACTAGTGATCTTGCTAGTTTTACCTAAGTTCATTTCATGCAGTTCAGAACTATAGTCAGATTACATCTTTGAAAACATAACTTGAAAACTGTTTGCATATCGAAACTATAAGCATACGAATCGGGACAGTGCTCTATCGTGTAGTGCGCAGCATGTATTGTGCAACACAAGTCTAACTCTTAGGGGCAAAGCTTAACTAGCATACGGATCATATCGAATCGAGGCAACGTATCAAGTGGACTATCATTTAATCAAGCACACAAATAGAACTATCAATCAGAGGTCGGTCCCCGAGAAACTCAGGATCGGTAGCGGTAATCCAGCTAACCAATGACTCACATTCTGATCCTATTAGCAGCTGTGACTCATGGCTGCACATTACTGCCGAAGCAGCCGTAACCAAGGTTCAGCTCTGCACTAATAGTCATTGTCCGACCGATGCGAATGCATGCAACACTATCAGATAAATTCTACGATGCAGACAAAATAAACATGCGTGCTCATGCATAAACTCATATTTCTTACCCCATAGTCGAACGGTTATCCCTGCAGCAGACACACAAGTTAGTCATAATATGCACCTTATGAACAAACTTATGAATCCATCTTCTTCTGGTGTCACAATGATAGGTATGCAAGAAGGTAAATCTAGCATGCGCCCTATCTATATGACGGTCCTGAGAAACTCATTGATGGACAACAATACCCCCCTAGATCCTTTCAGAATGAAATATCAGGGTGCTCTCACAATCCCTTCCGGACCGACCGATTCCCAGTGCCCCAAGAATCGACCGAGAGACTATTACCTTGTGCACAAGTTATCCGAGACCAATGCAAGACAAGCAACATTCACATTCACATTCACAAGCACAAAACAATCTAATAGCCACACCCCCCTGGAACCCGAAGGCACGGAACATCAGGGCGGACTATTAGACTATACTCTTCTTCTTATTCAAGCAAACACATCTTTTCACATATCTAATAGCACAACCCCTGGAACCCGAAGGCACGGAACATCAGGGTGCACTATTAGTCTATGCATATACGAATCAAAGGCAGCAGTTCGATATAGCAAAACAGACAAGCGAAACATACTTTTTGACAAGCACGATTGATTCTTATTTAACATGCAAAAACTATCTTTCTTTCTTAGCATATTCAGGGAACATATTTCAGGCATTTCGTTTACTTATCTTCTTAGCATGGCAAGAGTTCGTTTGAGCTGTGTCGGTGTAACTAAGCATGTAACATTTCTATCTTTCTCTTAGCATAGCAGTAGTTCGTTCTCATTTCTGACAAGTATTTATATTCTCTTAGTTAGGCAGCGTATTCGTTTCAATGACAAGCTATGTGAGTTCTCTTATTAGCATGCTGAGTCGATTCTATCATTCTCTTATGAAAATATTCTCTTTTTAAGCAAACAAGCATTCAAAAACTCAGATTCATTTTTAAGTCGTGCCAGAATCAGAGAATGCAGTTCTGTCCACTCGCCTTGATTAATTGGTCGGGAACTCTCCGAGAAGACTTTCGTTTGAGCAAGCAAGTCGATCCCACTTGTACATAGCGTCGACGCGGAGCGGGGTACTACAGGGATATCTCTCCTCGTCTACACTTGGGGATATAATCCGGATCCATATCCTCAGGGGACATAGCAAGGTACAATAAACACTCAAACCAAATAAAATATAGTAAGTAAAAATAGATCCTCAAGGCAAGCTATGTGACTAGCTAAGTAAAATACAAATGAGAGCATCACTAGTACTCAGGCTGAGACCACTACAGACTGTGTCGGGGAGCCCATAGCAGCAAGTAGTATCTCGTAGGGCCAGTAAATGTTCCAAGCTCTGGTATAGAGACTAAAGCACCTCCAGTAACATAGTATATATTGTTTCGGATAATAAACAAAAGAAATAAGAAACAAAAACATTATATACGAAAACCTCGCTCTTTGGTTTACAAACAAGATTGTACAATTAATCCTTATACGAGGATGTCGAGTATAATTTTTTAATCTGGGTAAATATTGCTATAGGAGTCTGATCTGCAGTCGATCACTTTGTTCCTTGGACCACACGATGATGAAGAAGTGCCGTAGAAGACAGAAGAAGCTTCGAAGGTTGCGAGGGAGAGTGGATGCTCGATGCCAAAGTCGTCAATCACCACTCTTTGCCTGAGCTCTGAATTTTTCTCTCTCAAAGACTCTTTGACTCTACCAATTTTTGACCAATTTTCCACCTTGGACCTCTGTTGATAGATTTTTCGACCTTAATCTCCACTTTTTCGACCCTGGACCTCTGTTGATAGAGGTCTCTATTTATAGAGTTTTAGTGACAGTGACCACTTAGTCGGCGTAGAAACCGAGTAGTGGAAAGTACAGCACCCTTTTACACGATGGTTACAATAACCGTTGCCCGCGTATAGATGACCTTTTGAATGAGCGTGTGACGCGTGTCCCATTAAGAGACAATGGGTATAACTGCTGCGAAGATCACGGCGTAAAAGCCACGTAGGTAGTTATCCCCCGCATAGAATGTCATGACCCGATTTCGTAGAATCGTTTGAGGCATCCCCCGAATCGTGACCTCCGTACGGGCCTGGAATTGCGCCCGCACAAGGCTTTAATGATTTGCATAGCAAGCACATATTCAGAGTACGCAGATAAATTGAAACACAGATTTGAAACATGGAAAAGTTCTCTTTATTAATAATGAACATCTATTACAAACTCCTGAACGAGTCAGCTAATATGCCGCACGGGCTTACAAAAGTGTTGACTGAAAATGAGATAGCAGTCCTGTACATTACATCCCTTTACTAAACTTTAAAAGATATAGACCTCTAAGCTGGAGGATAGCTTTGCTACGGAGCTGCATTTGTGTATGAAGAGTTGCAAGCTCCTGTCTTCAAAATGCTTCAAAGGGGGCGCGGTGAAGATGCGCCAACAGCTGGACTGGATTGGGAAGACGACTTTGGCTCCTCGCTCGGTTCGCCTTAGTGCGGAGAACCTGTTTCAACGAGGGTCAGCATGTCGAAACATACTGGTGAAGGTGAGCTAATCGAACTATACCAATCAACACGTTGTTTTAATGAAGCATGAATATTTGGTGGGTTTCTATCTTGCCTTAGTTCATTTACAAGTAAGCAGAATATAGAATTTACTGAAATGAACGTGCCACCGTTCGGTGGATTTTACCTGCCCGTCTGAATTACCTGCACAATACTTACCATGCCTTCCCTGCCACGAAGACACAAGTTAGTTTGCAATAGGTTTAAATATACACGATGATCACTGGCATGATTGCCATAATGGACTAGTCCGAGACAAGGATAGCATGCAACGATAGTACACGAGGTGTTACAAGCCATCTTGTCCCGTACACGATGACTATACACGAGTTTCGCCCGGATTGGATCGGTGCCAGTGCCCCAGCGACCGTCCGCAGAACTAATACCTTGTGCACAAGTTGTCCATGATCGAAAACGATTAACAAGTTAACAATTTATGCAGTTGAGGCAACACGAGTGCAAGAACACGAGTACACGACAAGCAGTATTGCATAATTTATTTTACATAGCCTCCCTGAACAATTATGCATATACAAGATGTGATCTATACTTAGCACGGTTTATAGAACATTTGCACGAACAAAGCATACTATAAGATAACAGTTCACATATTTGTTTGACAAGCATAATAACCAAGTCTATTCTCTTTTATCTTGATTTCTTTTATTATTACTTGGTATCGTTTGATCGGGGCAAAGAAGAGTGCAGGTTTTATAGATGTGAAGCTTGGAAGCAAGGCTAGCTAATCGGGTTGGTAGCCACTCACTTGGTTGGAAGGAAAGGAGAAGGAAAGAGGCACTTCACGACTCCGCTCACAAGCCACCTACTGCTCGTTCACCTGCACACGAACAGCTCGATTAATACTTCTTCCTTTCTTTCCAATCTCGGAATAGAAGTGCAAGTCAATGAACGAAAATAATGAAGACCATCGAAACCGTTCAAGGAAAACAAGCAAATCCCAAACCAACTCAAAGCACGAAAGCAACAAGCGACATCAAAAATTGAGGCAATAAAAGATAGCAGCAGAGAGGTCCCTCCTGACTCTGCCGCTAAGTCGATCCCGGGGGCACGGTCCACTGAATATGGGAATCGATTCCGAAAAAACAAATCCATAACGAGGACGACTTCTTAATTCAATCTATCCCGATCGAACGATATCGTCTTGTGTTTCTTAGCCGCGCTCTCCGCACCGGGAGAACGGGGTGCTACATCCTACCCAACTAATTGGAAGTTTTGTCCCTAAACTTAGGATAGAACCTACCGTTAGGGAGCATTTTGTTGGGGATGACGATCAGGAAGGTTCGGACAGGAATTAATGGCATGGCCTGATTGTCCACACGCTAGGCATAACCCAAGTCTCAAGCGACAATTGTTGGCTGTGTGCCCATGCTTTTTACAGAAATTACACGATGGCCCTGGGTTCCCTCTTTGGTGCCCTCCGTTGTTAGAACACTTTGTAGCAGTATTTCCTCTGTCGTTGCTTTGGCGTTTATGATTGTAGGTATGCACAGCGCCGGCAGGAACGTAAGGATAATGTGGTTCAAGTGATAGAGTATGATTCATGACTTCACGTATTGTACGATACTGATGAACGGCTACATGCGCATGGATGGCAGGGCGTAATCCACCTTCAAACCTTCTTGCTCGACTCGCTACATAAGGTATATAGGCCCTAGCGAATTTGGAGAGTCGATTGAATTCGGCGGAGTACTCTTTAACTGTCATGCTGCCTTGCCTCAGTTGCACGAACTCGTTCTCCATTTGACGTTGTACTGGAGGGGGTACGAACTCCTCTTCGAACGCGGCACAAAAAGTCGTCCACGAGATTGCCTCCTCTCCGTGATCAAATTGGAGAGATCGTCGATGCACGTCCCACCAATCGTGCACGTTGAGGTGGAGCTGTAGTTGTGCGCAGGCGACGCGCTTTTCTTCGGGGACCTCTAGCAGAGCGAAGTGATTTTCAAGTTCGGCCAACCAATCTAGAGCTACGACTGGGTCCTCAGTCCCGTTGAATGGGGTGTTGCAGACTTTCTTGAAGTGGCCAAAGTCGAAGGCAGTCACGTCCCTCGCCCTTGGAATTTGCGACATCTCTACTTCAAGCACGGGCTGTTCCACCGGAGTCGACGCTCTTGCCATGGAATGGTTGGAAGCCAAATTCTGAACGATCTGTTACAGGGCATCCACCTGCTTCTGTTGGACTGAGAATCGTGCTTCTATATTGTCTTGAAACTTGAGCTGACTCTCTTCCGCCCGCTTCTCGGCCCATTCATAGCGAGCCTCGTCCCTTTATTGGTTTGCCTCCAACATCTGCAACATTCGTTGGACGGGATAGATGCTTGGCATGGCTCGCTGGCTCTCTGAACTTCTCGAAGTACCTGAACTACTTCCTTGGCCTTGCATTTCGTCCGGTGTTTGCGCTGCAGATTGTGCTGGAGCCATTCCTTCAAAAGAAGGTAAATTACATTAGGATCATAATGTATTATGGACTTATTGCATGAACGTATCTCATTTTGGCCTAGCGAGTTCAAGAGTTCGCACAGGAATTTGATCGTTAAAGGAATTTTTCTAGCACGAAGTCTAAGAAACTTTGAATCTGTGCTCTGATACAACTATGTCACGACCCAATTTCGTAGAATCGTTTAAGGCGTCCCCCGAATCGTGACCGTCGTACGAGCCTGGGATTGCGCCCGCACAAGGCTTTAATGATTTTCATAGCAAGCACATATTCAGAGTACGCAGATAAATTGAAACACAGATTTGAAACATGGAAAATTTCTCTTTATTAATAATGAATATCTATTACAAACTCCTGAACGAGTCAGCTAATATGCCGTACGGGCTTACAAAAGTGTTGACCCAAAATGAGATAGCAGTCCTGTACATTACATCCCTTTACTAAACTTCAAAAGATATAGACCTCCAGGCTGGAGGATAGCTTTGCCACGGAGCTGCATTTGTGTATGAAGAGTTGCAAGCTTCTGTCTTCAAAATGCTTCAAAGGGGGCACGGTGAAGATGCGCCAATAGCTGGACTGGATCGGGAAGACGACTTCGGCTCCTCGCTCGGTTCGCCTTAGTGCGGAGAACCTGTTTCAACGAGGGTCAGCATATCAAAACATACTGGTGAAGGCGAGCTAACCAAACTATACCAATCAACACGTTGTTTTAATAAAGCATGCATATTTGGTGGGTTTCTATCTTGCCTTAGTTCATTTACAAGTAAGCAGAATATAGAATTTACTGAAATGAACGTGCCACCGTTCGGTAGATTTTACCTGCCCGTCTGAATTACCTGCACAATACTTACCATGCCTTCCCTGCCACGAAGACACAAGTTAGTTTGCAACAGGTTTAAATATACACGATGATCACTGGCATGATTGCCATAATGGACTAGTCTGAGACAAGGATAGCATGCAACGATAGTACATGAGGCATTGCAAGCCATCTTGTCCTGTACACGATGACTATACACGAGTTTCGCCCGGATTGGATCGGTGCCAGTGCCCCAGCGACCGTCCGCAGAACTAATACCTTGTGCACAAGTTGTCCATGATCGAACACGATTAACAAGTTAACAATTTATGCAGTTGAGGCAACACGAGTGCAAGAACACGAGTACACGACAAGCAGTATTGCATAATTTATTTTGCATAGCCTCCCTAAATAATTATGCATATACAAGATGTGATCTATACTTAGCACGGTTTATAGAACATTTGTATGAACAAAGCATACTATAAGATAACAGTTCACATGTTTGATTGACAAGCATAATAACCAAGTCTATTCTCTTTTATCTTGATTTCTTTTATTATTACTTGGTATCGTTTGATCGGGGCAAAGAAGAGTGCAGGTTTTATAGATGTGAAACTTGGAAGCAGGGCTAGCTAATCGGGTTGGTAGCCACTCACTTGGTTGGAAGGAAAGGAGAAGGAAAGAGGCGCTTCACGACTCCGCTCGCAAGCCGCCTACTGCTCGTTCACCTGCACACGAACAGCTCGATTAATACTTCTTCCTCTCTTTCCAATCTTGAAATAGAAGTACAAGTCAATGAACGAAAATAATGAAGACCATCGAAACCATTCAAGGAAAACAAGCAAATTCCAAAACCAACTCAAAGCACGAAAGCAACAAGCGACATCGAAAACCGAGGCAATAAAAGATAGCAGCAGAGAGGTCCCTCCTGACTCTGCCGCTAAGTCGATCCCGGGGGCACGGTCCACTGAATATGGGAATCGATTTCGAAGAAACAAATCGATAATGAGGACGAGTTCTTAATTTAATCTATCCCGATCGAACGATACCGTCTTGTGTTTCTTAGCCGCGCTCTCCGCACTGGGAGAACGGGGTGCTACATAGAAGAGGCTGGTGTAGAAGCCAATAACTGTCACCATGGCGTAGAAGCCAAGTAGGCATAGAAGCCGAGTAGGCGTAGAAGCCGAGTAGGCATAGAAGCCGAGTGGACGTAGAAGATAGCTGTTCCTCCTCCCCTGACTGAGGCCTTGAGATAATTATGGACCGAATAGACTTAATACGCGCTAATGCAAATGTGGCCTGAGTTGGCGTATTCTAAGGAGATAGCGTACAACGTGCTCCCATAGCTGAAAATAGCCCGTTGCCGTAATGTGCCAAAGTGATGATGTGGACGTTTTAGCCAAAATTACAGCTTTTGGAGATATAATCAAATCTCTCGCATTAAATGCAGAGATCTGCCCCCATCCTGCGCATTAAATGCAGAGGCGTGTCTTCGAAGATTTGCCATCATTCTGCGTATTAAATATAGATACGCGCCTCGAACCTTGTACGAAGAGGAACTGATGACGTGGTAGTCTGTTTGTCTTCTGCGGAGCGTAAGAAGCTCACGTCTGCCTGTGTAAAACTAGGCAGCGTATTCCAGAGGCATGTCTCAAAGATTTGCCATCATCCCGCGTATTAAATGCAGAGGCGTGCCTCGAGGATCTGTTAGCCTTCCGTGCATTAAATGCAGAGACGTGTCATGAAGATCTGCCATCACTCTGCGCATTAAATGCAGAGACGTGTCACAAAGATCTGCCTTCCCGAAGATTTGCCATCATTCTGCATATTAAATACAGAGACATGCCTCGAGCTCTGCCATCACTCTGCGCATTAAATGCAGAGACGTGCCTCAAGCTCTGTACGAAGAGCAGCTTTTGACGTGGCAGTCTGTTTGTCTTCTGCGGAGCGTAAGAAGCTCACGTCTGCCTGTGTAAAACTAGGCAGCGTATTCCTTTGTATACGTAAAAGCAGTTTACGCCAAGAAAATGTCACTAAACGATAGTCTGGGACGCTGTGCCGCGCCATCATTATAGCCGTCGTCTGGGTAGTCATGCAGTGCTCTTTGTCAGGAGTCAGAAGTCAGGTTCACTGCACGATTTGTCAGGTTCATTTCAGGGAATACGAAGCGTCTCTCGTACACTTCAATGCTGTATTAAAAGCGGATGAGTTTTACGCCCTAAAGGCGATGTAGCAACCTTTTTACGCTGAAGCAGCCTGGACATACTGCATTACACGGATGGTCCTTGAGCTTATATTTTATGTTGTGCTCAGCGAAAAAGCTCTGTTTGCACGCCGATGGCTCTGAAGTCATCTTTTTACGCTGTACGGCATCAACATGCTGCGTATAGCTATCCAGCATATTTTTTATGCTTCTACAAGACCCCCTTCAAAGCTTTTAAATTTCTCATAATTTGAAACGCTTTGAATGAAGCATGAAACGGTCAAGTCTGACACGTTCTTCAAGGCTGACTTTATGGCAGATTTATTAGGGATTTGTTGGTATTCGGTGGGCTCTCTCTTGCTTATAAAAGGCCGAGGAGTTTTAACCTGTTCTTCCCATATTTCCTTCACCACACAGAGATGATCGCCGGAGTTTGTCGGGTCGATTTGAGGAAGAAGAAGACCATGTTCTTCCAGCATATAATGAGCCAAAAAAGATGGCGTCTTCGAGCAAATATCCTCTACAACGATGGATCATGGAAGGATATCATAGCCTCCTTTGCTCGGAATAATCAGCAACTTTGTATGGAGGTTCTTCCGGAGAGAGGAAGGGTCTCATTTGACCACACAGCTTGCAAGCTGTATCTTCTTCTGTCATTCGTGGACGAAAGAAGACAAACTAGCCCTGTCCCCGAGTATTGAGTTGGGTGAAATACCTCAACTCAATCTATTATGGCGTACGGAGCATGGGATCTGCATAATTTAGGCAGGCCCAGTTTTGTATCCTCCTTCCATTTATCATTTTCTTGTTAATCGGTCGCGGAAATCGACTAACTGCTGGAGAAGATGGATGAAGATCTCCGCTCATGCGAGAACCTGGCAGAACAGATCCTGGACGTGGCCTTCCGACGACGATGAGGAAATCCTTTTTAGATGGGATTTCTCTCATATGTAATCATGAAAATGAAGAAAAACCCTTTGTAGAATGAATTTCCCTCATATGTAATCATGTTTTTAATAAAAATTGTCTTTTTCTGTGCATATGATCATCTTGCCATATATTTTGCTGTAAAGTCTGAATATGTGTAGCTTCGATACGTCTGGTAATTTTATGCCGACTCTGCTAGAAAGAGTGCTAGGTCTCGTCCTATCTTTTACGCATAACTAAGGATACGCAGAAAGCCGCTTAGCATTCGAGTATTCGAACTGTCCTGCTTTTAGGAATGGGGAGCTACGTATAATTCTGAACTGTCACTTCTGATAACAGAATTCTTGTTCAGACCATCATCTTCAAGGATGATTTCTCGAAAAATCCCTTGGAACAGGACAAGAAATGGCTGGCAAAAACTGAGTCGCCATCTTGAACTGTAGATGAAATATTCAAACTGGAGTCTGAATGAACCTCCAATCGACCCAAGAAGAAGAGTAATCTTCAATGTTGAACTCTGTATGCTTCGGGTACTTGGGATATTTTGAGGTCAAGAAGGAGTATCTTCTGTGTGAACTCTTGCAATTGACCGCCTTGAGAATCGTTCAGATATACGCGTACTCTGGCCTGCATATTTTTAGATATGCGAAAAGTCATAGATCTGTAACTGTAGATGAGCATAAAATCATAAGTTCGTAGCCTCTCGAGCGTAAAAGCTGCTGAGCATGAGAGCATCCGGGTGTAGAATTGTAGATTTGTAGATTCTGAAAAGAAAATCTTCCGAGCGTGAAGTTGTGGGTCTGTTGCCTCTGAGCGTAAAAGCCACAGAGCGTGAAATCATAGATTTGTAGCTTCTGAGCGTAAATTCATAGGTTTGTAGCCTCTCGAGCGTAAAAGCTATCGAGCATAAAAGCATCTGGGCATAAAACTATAGACTTATAGCCTGTGAGCGTAAAACCGTAGATCTATAGCTGTCGAGCGTAGAAAGCTCCTTAGCGTAAAACCACGAATCTGTTTTGTACGAAAAACTTTTCGAATTTGCTGACTGTCCGCCTTCTTTGAGTAATAGGCTGACGTAGTCCCCAACCATAACCGAATATTAAATATGAGATTTGGTTCGGGATTCGAGGAGTCCATCCGAACTCTATATATACCCCAAGCTTTTCAGAGAAAACTTTTTATCTGTCTTTTGCAAAAGAAAGTCTTCGACTGTTCGAGTTCTCTCCTTCATCTTCTCTCCGAGTATTCAGAGCTTTCAGCAATGGCCCCAAAACCGATCTCCTCCTCTAAGGAAAAGAAGACCAACTCTTCTTCTCTCTCTTTTGCCCAAGCAAGAGCGGCTTTCGTCGGGCAAGGCGAGCTTCGTTCTGAGCGAAGTGTCCCGCCGACGAGCAGTGTACCCGGTCTTAAAGGTAGAGTTTTTGGACAAAAAAGAACAACTAAAATCCTTCGCACACGTTGTACGTGACCGCGCTAGGTCGTCTTCCGTGCTGATAGCCTCTTCGAGGAAGATGATGCACAAAGATATTTCATCTTTTACGCCCACATTTCTAATGTGTCAGCGCAAAAACTCCACATTTTCGCAGTCGGACGTAAAAGCTTTGACTGTCGAAAGTTGGCGTATACTATAAAATTTGAGTGTTACGCAGGGATAGAAATTTTGGCGTAATAACTCAAATTTTGGCAGTCTGGCGTAAAACACAGACTGTCGAAACTTTGCGTATACTGCCAGTCTTGATTTTTTTTACGCCTTGGAATGGGATTCCAGCGTAAAAGATCAAGTTTTTACAGTCTTGGCGTAAAGCACAGACTGTTGATTTTTTTGCATATGCTGCAAGATTGTCTAGTATAGAAACTGACTTGTCTTTCTTGCATTTTGCAGTTAACTTGGATGCGTCTCCATTGGCTGAGGTGATGGGCTCCGCTGTCGGGATGCTGTACTCCAACTACCTGGAGGATTTATCCCATGTGACATTTCCCATCTTCGGACCCCAATATCTTTTGGGAAAGGGAATCCTGATATCGGCTCAAGGAGAGAGGATGCTGTTGAGCATGATCAACGGAGAGCCCCTGACGTATATAGACGGGGACCAATACATAAAGCCGGCTTTTCTCTTCGGGGACATGATAGACAAGCAGTCCCAGACGAAGCCCAAGAAAGAACTCTGGGTTTTCCCTGCCGAGGGCTTGGTTCTGTATCTGCCCAAGATGCTGAGAGACTATCCCATCTCGGCATTCTTCCATTCTACACATCCCAGGAAGATGTCGTGGATGTTGACTCCCGATCTTCACCGCCAGCAGGGGAAGATATTTCATCAGAAAGGATCTGACCAGGGGTCCTTTGTCAGCCGCCCTTCCGGCTCTGTGATGCCGTTCAGGGGACTGTACCCGGGCAGTGTCCCGAGTGAAGACAACTTACTGCTCCAGCCAGTCCAATTACCGACTTTCTGCAATAATTTCATGGGGCACGGGGGAGTATACCCTAAGGTGAACCCTCGAACAAGTGGGTGGATCACCCCTACAAATCTTCGATGGGCTCGCTTAGCTGAATGGGCCCTGAAGCATTTTTAGGCTGAGCTGGAGGGCATTGGTCTGTACGAAGCTGTGAGTGCTACCAGTGTTGGGTTACCTCTCAACCCCAACCTGTTTTTGGCACTGATGGAGCGATATATCTCACTCACCGGGACTTTCGCCACTCCACTGGGGGAGTTGGGATTGGCCCTCCACGAGATAGCAGAGATCTCGAGACTGCCGATAGGGGATACTCCATATGAAGAGTATGTTCCTACGAACCGGGAGTTGGAGGATTCAGACCCTCGGGTAGTGGCCGTGTACCAGGAGCTGATGTGCCACTACCTCGCTTGCACCGCTTTTTATGATGAGCCTTTAGATTTGGCTCACACCAATAAATGGGCGTCCTACCTCTTCTTTCACCGGGCCAGGACTACTAAGCCAGAGAAAGTCTTGGAAGGCAAGGATCAGCCTCTGACTTGTCTGAGTGTGCTTAGTGCTCAGGTAGTCGATGATCTCATGGAAGACGCTGGGGCTCCGGACCAGATCCTTGACGAAGGGATTGGGAAATATCCTGCGGGCACTAAGGCCTACAGTTATCTGAGGCATTGTCGCAGGCCTCTGTCCAAGGAAGCTCAACTGGTGGGCTTTCTTTCTATATGGCTGCGCCGACTAGTGGTGCCCGGGATTGCATCTGCGGACCGCATTCACCGTAACACGCTATGGCCTGCAGTGTGTCTGGTGTTCGGGGCAAGACTGGGCTTGCTCCCTGCCATGGTGTGTCGTATACAAGCTGGCCTGAGGGCCATGACTGATGGGCTGCTCGCCGATGAAACTCGGCGCGATAGCTTTCCCAGGGTAGAATTACCATACCTGTATTTGATGGGATGGTTAATTCTACATAACCTAGGGTGATGTCTCCCGGCTCTGGCAGCAGTTCGGGGGGTAGTTTCTTGCTGAATTACAAGAACTCCTCCTGGAACGTGACCACAATTTTAGACTGTCGGCGGGTACTAAATTTCAGTCATAGCTGGAAGATCTTCTGTACTGTCCCCTGTGTACATCTGAATCAACAGGGGCACAGACTTCAGGACGTGGGCGACAGGAAGACCATTCTTTCTCCTGAGACTTTTAATTGGTTTGTCTGCATTAGACCTTTCTATTTACTGTACAGAAGTGAAGACCATTGCTTCTTTGAGCCCTACCTGCCTAGTCGGTTTGCCAGGCAATTCGGGTACGACCAGTTGCACGTGGGCAATGCCGTCACCAGCTTCAGGTCCAGAGGCGGACTCATTGATGGAGCGAGAGGATAGCGATACTTCATCATGGGTTGCACTAAAGCAACTTTTACTGTGCCCACCATTTTACTCTCTACGGAGCTGCGCATGCTCCATTCGTATGCCCAGTTTTATGTGGCAACGAACACCTTCCATCGTAATTTTGATATGCATGAAAGTTTTAGGGTCTCCTCTTCCAAGCCTGAGGGAAGAGTCAAAATACCCTCGGTCTCTTCTGATGAGGGTGAAGATTCCGTCAATCCAGATGAGCCTCTGTTGGCGGTACCGAGGGGTGAAATACCTCCGCCTGCAGGGCCTCTGGTAATCTCTGGGAAGCGAAGGGCTCCCGCTCTGAAGGAGGCTTCCCCTCGCAAGAGGAAGAAGAAGACGGTTACTCATCCTCTCCGAATTCCCGGCAATGAGGCTCCTAGAAATGAGCCTACATCTCCCCCTGTTGGGGATGGTTCTTTGATTGGAGGTTCCTCGCCTTTTAGAGAGGGACCCTCTACAGTTTCGGCTGGCGGTGCCGGAGAATCTCTGTTGGAGGCTGCTGTCGCTGCTACTGCTTCAGGTAGCAGAACGAGGTCGCCTTCGGGGCCGAGCACAATAAGATTTTGTATACCTTTATCCGGATCAGCATCAGGAGAGACCCCTGCCGTGCCTGTAAGCGCACCTAGCGAGATTCCAGCCGATGAGCCTCGGTTGGAACTTGACAAGGACCTGGAAGACTATTTGCCAGTGTCAGTTAGCACACCCCCTTCTCCAAGTATGACAGCTTGTTTAGCATTATTAAGAAATGATTTAGCTGTACTGGCTGCATACGTGACCTATATGCCATCGACCATGGGTAAATATCGTCTTTATGCCTCTTTTTTAGGAAAATTAACATCATATTGATATTAACTTTCTTTTGTCTTCTTTTTAGGGGAAGACATCTTCGGGGAGGGCAGTGTTGACGCGCCTTTTGGCTCTGTGTCAGGTCCTAGCGATGACATAGAGGTGCCCGACTTTGAAGATGAAACATTTTTGGGTGCCGGCTCGCCCGCCAAAGAGATTCCGATATCTCAAGAGGAGGACGAGCCTGTCATTGCGACAATGCCTCCTTTGAGTACGCCGGTCACTTCGTCCGGTGTTGGCGCTTCTTCTTTCGTCGCACCACCAGTTGAGGCAACGGCTGTGGCAACATCGTCTACGGTCGTTCCTGGAGAGAGGTTCGCTAATATTGCAGCCACTCCCAGCGTACATTCGGATCTAGCCCTGCTGACCGAGCAGTATATTGGTATCTTCTACACAACTATGAAAACATTGATATCAATGGTGTTGGAGAAGAATCTGAGCTTTGAGTCTCTGCGGAGGTCCTCCCAGTTCGCGATAGTACCGATCAGGGACTTTAACGACACTGGGGTAGCTGACACACTGGAGGAGATAGTTAATGGTTTAGAGCAACCCATTAACGAATATCAGCAGCTATATCGAGGCAGCATTGACGACCTGGTTCAGGCTAGGTTCAACTCCTTGACTGCAGAGCTTGCTGGGCAACTGGAATCCCTGGACAAATACGTCCAGGAACAGCAGCAGGAGATGGATCAGGAGCGTGGCCAACTGGAGTACGTCATTCCTCAGCTGACTCAGTACGAACTCGACCATGAGGAGATGATAGCAAGGGTCCGCAGATTGAGAGATAAACTCGCTCAAGCGGAGGAACTGGCTGTCTCTTTGTCGGCAACTCGAGATGTGCTGATGAATCGGAGGGAGACCGCCCAGCAAAATCTGACGCAAGCGGGTATTGTCCACGCGGGTTTCGTATGTACTCGGTCCGAGCTATCCTCTTTGAACAATAATGCAGCAAGGTTGGAGCGTGCTCGCGCTGACGTCTTGAACTCCAGGGCTGAGAGGATGGCTGCTCTGGCACGGCAGATTCGTGACCTAACTGCTCTTCCCAAATGATGTACTTTTTGCTTTTTAATGTACTTTTGCTCTTTCTGGGAATAATAAAGAGGCTTTTATCTGACTTTGTGGACCCATCATTTTGGAATATAAATGACAGGTTTGGGTGAAAGTGATATCAGAGGTAATATGGACGTGATATACTCTCGGTAAGTTTTAGCAGGACATATCTGTTCAGAGGTTATATGGACATGATAGAATACGCTTCAGCTAAAATTTGTACACAAAATACTATCAGAGGTAATATGGACGTGATAGGTCTTACAGTTTCAAATTAGTTTAAACATATCTATTCAGAGGTTATATGAACATGATAGAATACGATCCAACTAGTTTCGTTTTGGAAGTAGTTTTGTCAGAATAAGATTTTTGCCATATTTTACTTTGAGCAAGGGAGGTTAAGCATAGTACCTCTTCAGGAATTTGCCATTGATAGGAGCCATCAATAAGTCTCTGTTTGGCTTGGCTAACCTGTAAGCGCCATTTGAGAACGTCATCTCGATCACATAAGGGCCTTCCCATTTGGGCTGGAATTTACCCTTACTCCTGTGAGTAAGAATCATCGGCTTTCTCACAGCTAAAACTAGCTCGCCAACTTTGAACACTCTTTCCTTTACTTTTCGGTTAAAAGATCTGGAAATGCATGCCTGGTAGAACGCGATGCGCTGTTGAGCTTGGAGGCGTTTCTCGTCTAATCCTTCTAACTCTTGAAGCCTTAATAGGTCATTCTTTTCTTGATTCAGCTTATTTGCCACTGCTATCCCGAGTGACAGAATTTGGACTTCGATGGGGAGGACTGCTTTGCTCCCGTAAACCAATAAGAATAGGGTGCAACCTGTCGGTGCTCGTACCGTTGTGCGGTATGCCCAGAGATATTCTCCTAGCTTCTCATTCCAATCCCTCTTGTTCGAAGAGACGAACTTTTTCAAGAGCTTGATAATGGTTTTTTTGAAAGCTTCCGCCAAACCATTAGCAGCAGGATTATATGTCGTAGAGGCCACATTTTGTATCCGATTTTTATCGCAAAATCGATGAAACGCTTGGCTGATGAACTGAGGTCCATTGTCATGGATTATCCTTCGAGGTATCCTAAAGCGATAAATGACATAATGCTTGATGAAGCTGATCACATTAGATGCCTTTACCTCAGCAAGAGGGATCGTCTCTGCCCATTTGGAGAAATAATCCGTGATGGCAAGTATAAACCGGTGACCTCTGGAAGAAGACGGGTGAATTGGACCAATGATATCCATACCCCATGCTTCGAAAGGCCAGGATGCAACCGTAGGATGTAGGTGTTCAGGAGGTTGATGGATAAAGTCTGCATGGACCTGACAGGCTCTGTATTGTCTTGCATACTTTATTGCATCTGTGATCATAGTAGGCCAGTAATAGCCCATCCTCCTGATACGATCCTGTAGCTTAGGACCGGGTTGATGTGCTCCGCATATACCGTCGTGAGCTTCACGGATAATCCGCTGTGCCTCGTCATCGGAGAGATATCTCAATAGCAGTCCGTCATAGGTCCGGCGATATAGACACTGTGAAGATGCATCAAAATAGAAGCGTAATGATCGTCTTTTGACGGATACTGCTTCTTTAGGGTCCTCCGGCAAGATTCCGTATACCACAAAATCTATAAAGGGACTTCTCCAGTCTCTCTTGGGAGGATCTGTGTTCACAGCGTAGCTGCTTTCTATGTGAAAGTTATTTTTCATACAGAATAAATCTCTGTTAAGAAGGATCACCGAATTCTGCCTTCTAATAGGAGTAGCTAAATCTGCAGCTAGACTGGCTAGAGCATCAGCTTCCAGATTCTGAGATCAGGGCACATGTTCTAGGAAGAATCCTTTGAATGTCATGGCTATCTCGACCGTTGCTCGGTGATAGGGGATGAGGTCTGGATTTCGGACTTCATATATTCCTCTGACTTGATTGACGATCAGCAGAGAATCACCGAAAGCTTCCAGAGATTCGACACCCAATTCTTTAGCGACTTGGAGCCCGATTAGTAGAGCGTTATACTCCGCCACATTATTAGAGCAGGGCTCGCTAAGAGAATATGCTCGGTAGATAACGAGTTTATCAGGAGTAACCAGGATAATCCCTACTCTTGAAACCACGTTTCCCTTGGGACCAGTTCTGGAGGCACCATCGAAGAATAGTTGCCATGCATCACTTTCCATTACGGAATTACATTCTGCAACTTCTTCGGAAATGTCCTTGTACAGTTTGGAGGTCTCCGGGATCGGATGAGCAGCTAGGAAGTCAGCCAACGTTTGGCCTTTGATGGACTTCTGAGGGACGTACACCATGTCATACGGTGTTAATAACATCGCCCAAGTCGCGAGTCGGGAATTAAGAATACTTGGCTTGTTCATCAATACCCGAAGAGGATTGATCCTGGAGATGATATGAATAGTTTAGCCCGTGACATAGTGTCGCATCTTCTGGATAGGGAACATCAAAGCCAAGCATTCTTTCTCCACTGGATTATACCGGTGTTCGGCTTCGACCATCATCCTGCTGAGGTAGTAGATAGCCTGTTCATGATCCATATCGTTCTTCTGTGCGAGAAGAGCTCCCAGTGAATGATCCATCGCTCGAACATACAGCAATAATGGTCTTCCTATGACGGGAGGCACCAGAACTGGCGGACTAGTGAGGTAGCGTTTGATATCACTGAACGCTTGCTGATAGGCTTTGTCCCATAAGAAGGATTCACCTTTCTTCATGAGACGAGAAAAAGGCTGACATCTCCCAGAGAGGTTGGATATGAATCTCCGGATATAAGCTAAACGACCTTGAAATCTCCTGAGTTCTCTCAGATTACGGGGTGGTCGCATTTCTAAGATGGCCTTGACTTTATCAGGGTCCACTTGAATGCCTTTGGCGGTAATAACAAATCCCAGGAATTTGCCACTAGATACACCCAGAAAGGACTTTGTAGGATTCATTTTGAGTTGATGTTGGCGCATCAGCTCAAATACTGTCTTCAAATCTTGGATGTGATTATCCTTGAGGCAGATTTTGAAAGGTACATCGTCCACGTAATATTCTACTGTCTTGCGTAAATGCTCATAGAATATGTTACTCATAGCCCGTTGGTACATAGCCCCGGCATTCTTCAATCCGAAGGGCATGACCGTATAGCAATATACCCCCAATGGTGTCCGGAAGGCAGTATGCTTCTCGTCTTCAGGATGCATCTTGATTTGATTGTATTCTAAACATCCGTCCATAAAAGATATATGTTCAAAACCGCATGTATTGTCAATCATGACATTTGTGATGGGAAGAGGAAACTCATCCTTGGGGCAGGCTGCATTCAGATCTCGGTAATCGATGTAGACACGTACTTTCCCATTTTTTTTCATGACCGGGACAATATTGGCGACCCAGTCGGGATGTTGTTCTTTCCGGATGAAACCGCAGGCTATCAACTTTTTGACTTCAGCTTCAATGGCGTCCATCATGTCCGGGCGGAACCGGCGTTGGTGCTGCTTCACAGGCTTCGAATCGGGCAATATATTGAGTTTATGAGTAGCCACCTTCAGATCAAGACCTGGCATATCCTCATAATTCCACACAAAGACGTCGATATATTCTTTTATCAGCTGGATAATTTCTTTCCTTTCTTCTTCGAAAAGATTGTTATTGATAAATATCGGCTTTGGCGAAAGTTCATCCCTAAAATCGATCTGGATAACTTCATCTTCTGTGGGAGGTTCTCTCTGCTCGAACCGGAACTCCCATTGTGTATCCATTTGCTGAGCCCAAGAATCATTCTCAAATGGTTCGGATTCTTGCTCGTCTGCTTCGAAAGAATCTGCCACTACCGTATTTACTGATAATGTTCGTTCGAGAGCATCAGATGAGTCAGAGGACTATGAGCCATTCTGAAAAGAGAAAAAGATATCCTCGTTTGACTCAGAAGTTGCAAGGGAGGTGGTATACCCTAACCCGAAATGAGTTCGTTGACAGTAGGGATCATCGTGCAGCGGTATTCGTCTGCCTTTCCCGTAGTTGAGACCTGGTTCCAGCTTCAAGTCATAACCCATACTTTGCATGATCTTCAAAGCTTGTGGGTTGTATCTGTAAACCTGCATTTTACCAACATCGTCGTTGAAAGAATCTTCTTATACAGTCGGTTCATTGTGCATGCGGCCGAAGACTATTGAATGCTGACTGCTACAAGTAGGCGGGACAATGAAGATAGAATCCTCATGTGGTCCATATGTCGTGCTGACATTGGATGATGACGCTACTTCCCACATATACGGATGATAGGAGTCTATAGCTTCCAAGAATTTTTGCGCTATAGGTTCTATATCGTCATGGGGAGAGGATTCCTGATTCGGAATTTGAGCGTCAAAATACTGGAAAAGAGGATCTTTATTATCATCAGAAACCACGTTCCCGGTTGTATTTACATCACTCGGCTGTTTGCTGCGCCGAAGGTTGATGACCAAGGGTGGAGGCTTCTGGTTCAAAGTGATCACTAGAGGATCACCTCCTTTTCCTGACCTGGTTTTGTTCAGGTGGATAGACATAGGCTCCATGGCTTTTGGACGAGTAGTTCGCCCTTTCACCTTGATTGACAGAGGTTGCTTGGCAGAGGGTTCTTCTGGCTCCCGGTGGGATTCCTTCTCTGCTTTATCTGACACCTCTTCCATGTAGTCTTGAGAGTACAACATGGTATTAGAGTAGTAGGATTCTACTCCTTTAAACGGGTTCAGGTCAGCAAATCTGTTTGTACTGTTCCTTGGGCGTCTACATATTTCAAGCATTGATGTAGAATCGAAGGGACGATGTTGTGGTCGTCGATCCAAGGTCTACCCAGCAGGATGTTGTAGGATACCTCTGAATCAATGACGTAACACGTAGCCACTGATCTGAGGTCGCCAATCTGGATTCTCAGATAAATTTTCCCTAACGGCTTACTTTTTCTGGCGTTGAAACCCACGATTGTAGTGGTGGTGTAAGCCAATTTGCTGGTAGGAATCTTTAGCGGTCTGAGCAGACTATGAGGAATGATGCTGATCGATGATCTCAGATCTATGTGAATCCGGTCAACCTCCATGGAACCGACGTATCCGGTGTAATAGAGGGGTCTGTCATGCCTGTTATATTTTAACAGCATGTCATCTTGAGTGAAAGTGATATTCGGGACCACCTCCATCACATTATGGCATTGAGGACATGCCATGGGTTCTTCGTCAGGGGACTTGAGCTGGGTCAAGTATGCCTCCGCCTGCATTAACGCTTCACTCAGGGCTTGACGAGTGTCTTGAGAGATCCTGAGTAGTTAGAAGATGGACAACCTGGCTGGTGTATTAGCCAATTGGGCCAGGATGTCGAAGTTGTATGGATTCTCTAAACCTTTATTTTGAATGTTTTTTACAGGTTTATCGAAGCGCACTTCTTTTTGCTTCCTTTTGTCCACCGAAGTTGGTCTCGAAGGACCGATCTCGAGTGTAACGGGTTCCGGTTCTGAAGGCTTGGTAGCTGAAGCGTCTGCCGGTGCATCTTCCTGACTTGCTCCATAATCCTTGAGGTAAGCTTTCCCTGAGCGGGTTCCAGTAGACAAGACCTCGTCTTCTGATGTCGAGTGTACCGCAACCATGTGACATGGTTTACACTTCGAGTTCTTTTTAGACTTAGCCTTAGCAGCTTGAGTCTCCTCCTCGATATCTGGCACCAGATCTGGATGAACCCACATAATCTCGCCTCGCTGTGTAGTTAGGGGTACCAGGTCATGATTTTGACCTCTAGCTGGAGGGAGATTAACGATGTTCATCGTTGTCCGGGACATAGGTGTAACACCATTCGAGACTTCTTGGGGAGGCAGATTGCCAAATTGCAGAGAGATCATGTTGGCTGTGACCGTCTTCTTGCTGTTGTGCAGAGTGATGCCCTTAGCATCGATCAGCTCCTGGATCTTCCTTTTCAGTACATAACATGCCTTCGTGGGGTGGTGTATGTATCTATGGAAGATGCAGTACTTGGGGATGTTAGTACTGCCGACTTCGTTAGGCCGCTTCTTTTCAGGAAGGGTAATCTTGCCGCTTTTGACGAGACACTCGAATATGCTCGGAATATCGTCATCGTCGAAAGAGTATACTTCAATGGGCCTGGAAGTCCCAGGTTTCGTCTGTGTGGTTGCTGCAGTCTTTTGCCTGGACATATTGATTGTCAGAGCTTCTTTCCGTTTGGAACCACGAGGATGGTCGCTGTTGGAGGATGACCTCTTGCCTCTATCGGAGGCAGAAATCATGATGCCATTATCACGCGCCTTCCGACTATTGTCCTCGGCGGCTACCGCTGAGATGATGAACGAGGGCCAATCATGGAACTGATATGGCCCTGTAAACACCGAGATTACGGAAAGAAGGTTCTTCCTGCAAATGTCCACCAATGCCGAGTCTGGAACTCCGGGAGGCATTTGCAAAGTGGCTTGACGAAAACGTTCGATGAAGGTGCGAACGTCCTCTTTTTCCCTCTGCTTCACTTCGATGAGAGAGGACATAGACATGTCCATCCCTCCCTCGTAGAATCGTGCGAAGAATAAAGCTTTGAAGTCTTCGAAGGAAGTAATGCAGTTGTCCGCCAGGCTGCGGTACCACTGATAAGCCACTCCCGAGAGACAGCCCTTGAACACCCGAGTGAGGAGGGCGTCATTCCCTTGTAATAACATCGTCATCATACTAAAGTAGTTCATGTACTGACTTGGTGATATTTTTCCCTCGAACAAAGCCATAGTCTGTGGTTTGTATCTAGGAGGAAAAAGGACCTCTTCCTAGATAGCCGGGTAAGGCTGGTTGATTCCTAATTTCTTGAGCTGATCTTTGTGCTTCAAGGCAACGAATTGGGCTTTCAACTCCCGTACTGCCTGCATCGGATTTTCAGCCGGTAGCGGGACCACGGAGTGGTGAGGAATTGGTTGCATTAATACATTCTCTGAGCGAGGAAACGGAGGAACTGCTGACTCCTGATCTAGAGCAGGCTCTTGGATCGTGTTGGATGGTGGTAAGTCCACCCCCACACGTATCTGAGTTGGAGGGACCGATGCTTGAGCCATAGCAGCTGTGTGTTGAGTCAGCATCATCTGGTGCATGTTCTCCATCATGGATTGCATTTCTTTCAGAGATGTCTTCAATACACTAATGCGTTGCTCAGCGCTCCCCGACGGGGAAGCTTCCTCGTGTTCATCTCCAATGGCATAAACTCTCATCTCCCTGGGTATCATTGAAGGATGAGTATAGGTCTCTGTAGAAGTTGAATCTATACTTTCAGCATCTGATTCGGGAGAATGGCGACCCCCAGCTTCGGAATCAGAAGAGTACGAAGGCGTTTGTCGCGACCTCGAACGGGTGTTTTGGAATACCCCAGCTTCAGTGTTCCTAAGGAGCTGGTTGAATCTCCTTCGGCTCAGAGTTCTAGAGGGATGACGTCTTGAGCTCGATCTTCTTCTAGGTATGTGTGACGCCATGTTCACAGATGCATGTGTGTGCTCTTCTTCTTGGAAAGACGGAGAGTAGTTCAACCGGTCAAAAACCGACCGTTTTGTTTCTGAACAGCAACAATTAATTACAATCCTATGACTATTACAATAGTGCTCGTTAGGAGGAGTAATAGATATGCTGGAAGTTCCCCTATCCTTGTGTTTCTGGATCAGATACTCACGCAGGTCAGGAGGATTTGCAGAAGAAGAAGAAGATGGCTTGTTCCTTCTGTTCACATCAGTGGGCATGCGGATGTTGGGAACCACAGTTTTCCCTGTGCCACCCGTATACAACAGGTTAGCCATCTGGGTAGCGGATAATCCCCGAGGAGTTTGTCTTTTCGCAAACTGAGTCTGCTTTACGCTGAGGGACCTCCCCTGGCATAATTCTGGCTGGCATAAAGCTGAGGAGGTCATCAGTCGGTCGTCTGCTTCTCGCATAATCTGGAGGGCAGGCAGATTCTTCCCTTGCTGGCGTAAAGGCCGAGAAGTTGAGCAGTGCGCCACTTGCTTTCCCTTGCATAGATTGCAGTGATCATCTGCTTTTCCGCGGAGGGTAGATGCATCTTTACGCGCGGAGCGCGTTTAGAACTTCTGATTTGGCGCTAAGACATTGTCAGAAATTATGTCTGCCACGTCATCGATGGAAGACTGGATTTTATGCGCAGAGCGCGGTATAGGCTTCGGGACTAGCGCTGAGGCCTTGTCCAAAGTTTTGTCTGTTCCGTCAGTGACGAGAGACTGAATTTTACGCGCAGGGCGCGATGTATACTTCTGGATTAGCACTGAGGCATTGCCAGAAGTTTTGTCTATTTCGTTAGTGACGGAAGACTGAATTTTATGCGTAAGGCGCGGAGGGAGCGATGCTACAACCTCGTTGGTCGGAGAGGTCGGAGAGTCGACAGGAATGGCAGGGGATGTCTTGGGCATCCAGACCTTACGCAGCTTCCTGTTGTCTTGGACAGAGATAGAGTGAGAGCTACCCCCTATTCGAAGTATATCTTCATAGGCAGACTGGTCAAACTGAACGACCAGTGTCTTCTTTACGAATCCTACGGATACCGCGTCGTGTTGAGCAATTGCTTCCTCATCAGAAGAGAAAGATGTCCCCAGCAGAGTCGCTATTTTGTTTCGGATAATAAATGAAAGAAATAAGGAACGAAAATGTTTTATACGAAAATCTCGCTCTTTGGTTTACAAACAAGATTGTACAATTAATCCTTATACGAGGATGTCGAGTACAATTTTTTAATCTGGGTAAATATTGCTATAGGAGTCTGATTTACAGTCGATCACTTTGTCCCTTAGACCACATGATGATGAAGAAGTGTCGTAGAAGACAGAAGAAGCTTCAAAGGTTGCGAGGGAGAGTGGATGCTCGATGCCAAAGTCGTCAATCACTACTCTTTGCCTGAGCTCTGGATTCTTCTCTCTCAAAGACTCTTTGACTCTACCAATTTTCGACCAATTTTCCACCTTGAACCTCTGTTGATAGATTTTTCGACCTTAATCTCCACTTTTTCGACCCTGGACCTCTGTTGATAGAGGTCTCTATTTATAGAGTTTTAGTGACAGTGACCACTCAGTCGGCGTAGAAACCGAGTAGTGGAAAGTATAACACCCTTTTACACGATGGTTACAATAACCGTTGCCCACGTATAGATAACCTTTTGAATGAGCATGTGACGCGTGTCCCATTAAGAGACAATGCGTATAACTGCTGCAAAGATCATGGCGTAAAAGCCACGTAGGTAGTTATCCCCCGCGTAGAAGAGGCTGGTGTAGAAGCCAATAACTGTCACCATGGTGTAGAAGCCAAGTAGGCATAAAAGCCGAGTAGGCGTAGAAGCCGAGTAGGTATAGAAGCCGAGTGGGCGTAAAAGATAGCTGATCCTCCTCCCCTGACTGAGGCCTTGAGCGAATTCTGGACCGAATAGCCTTAATACGCGCCAATGCAAATGTGGCCCGAGTTGGCGTATTCCAAGGAGATAGCGTACATCGTGCTCCCATAGCTGAAAATAGCCCGTTGGCGTAATGTGCCAAAGTGATGATGTGGACGTTTTAGCCGAAATTACGGCTTTTGGAGATATAATCAAATCTCTCACATTAAATGCAGAGATCTGCCCCCATCCTGCGCATTAAATGCAGAGGCGTGTCTTCGAAGATTTGTCGTCATTCTGCGTATTAAATGCAGATACGCGCCTCGAACCCTGTACGAAGAGGAACTGATGACGTGGCAGTCTGTTTTTCTTCGGCGGAGCATAAGAAGCTCACGTCTGCCTGTGTAAAACTAGGCAGCGTATTCCAGAGGCGTGTCTCAAAGATTTGTCATTATTCCGTACATTTAATGCAGAGGCGTGTCTCGAGGATCTGTCAGCCTTCCGTGCATTAAATGCAGAGACGTGTCATAAAGATCTGCCATCACTCTGTACATTAAATGTAGAGATGTATCACGAAGATCTGTTGTCCCGAATATTTGCCATCATTCTGCGTATTAAATGCAGAGACATGCCTCGAGCTCTGCCATCACTCTGCGCATTAAATGCAGAGACGTGCCTCGAGCTCTGTACGAAGAGCAGCTTTTGACGTGGCAGTCTGTTTGTCTTCTGCGGAGCGTAAGAAGCTCACGTCTGCCTATGTAAAACTAGGCAGCGTATTCCCTTGTATGCGTAAAAGCAGTTTACGCCAAGGAAATGTCACTAAACGACAGTCTGGGTCGCTGTACCGCGCCATCATTATAGCCGTCGTCTGGGTAGTCGTGCAGTGCTCTTTGTCAGGAGTCAGACGTCAGGTTCACTGCATGATTTGTCAGGTTCATTTCGGGGAATATGAAGCGTCCCTCGTACACTTCAATGCTGCATTAAAAGCGGATGAGTTTTATGCTCTAAAGGCGATGTAGCACCCTTTTTTTGCTGAAGCAACCTGGACATACTGCATTACGCGGATGGTCCTTGAGCTTATATTTTATGCTGTGCTCAGCGAAAAAGCTCTGTTTGCACGCCGATGGCTCTGAAGTCATCTTTTTATGCTGCACGGCATCAACATGCTGCGTATAGCTATCCAGCGTATTTTTTATGCTTCTACATATATATAAACATAATCAGCCTATAGCATGTGTGTCTCTTCCCACCCAATGTAATCTCACATCTCATGTCCACAATGTCTCATATCTATAACACGCAAGATCATGACCTCTAGCTAATACAATGAGTCATAATGATATATATATAATATGCAAGTCTCATATCACGAATTCTGTAAGCCTATACAGAATCACCATGAATAGCTCAAGAAAGATTCTGTCATATGAAATAGTGTCAAGTGTCCTACGGTCTGACGTACTTGGTAAAGCAAGTATATAAAAATAGGATCGTGGAATCAACTCTCTAAGTGACGTTACACGACTCCGCGTACGACGTCGACACCCGAATCTTGTTCGGATGCTAAGCAACGTCTCACGGTCCTAGGTTGAGCAGGCACATCACAAGAATATATATATATATATATATATATATATATATATATATATATATATATATATATATATATATATATATATATATATATATATATATATATATATATACATAAAAAGAAACACAAGCAGATAATATAACAGGATCTACTGCGAGTTTGGCAAGGTACACTTGCCTGGGTCTGCAGTATGTAGTTGCAAAGTTGGTCCCGTATCCACTCCTCTGGAATCCAATTAACCTAAATAATAATTTTTCTACTTTAAGTCTCTAATCAAAAATCTTGTAACAGCAACAAAATTTTATAATTTTTTATAAACCATTAATACCTAATTCTAACCTCATCTTAATATGTAAATTCTTGACACAACAACTTACACGTTTTACGTGGTATCAGAACCTAGTTTCATGGTTTACGACTTCCAAAATTTACGGTTAAGTCCCCAATCGAAGGACATAAAAATAAATCATAATAAATCATGTAATATTAATTTAAAACTTATTTATATTAAATTTTAACCATTAAATTATAGAATTAACAAAATAATCATATTTCAAGATTATGGCTACTTTAAGTTGCCTACTTTTGTCAGAAACTTATTCGGAGTATTTTCAGTCCATTTGTATGGTTTATATTCATGAAAAATTATTTTTATATCATATTTTATTCTGTTTTAATGTCAAAAAAAATCCTTTTATTTCTTATAAAATAACCCCTATTTATGGGCAAAACTATGCCACAAAATCACCCGAAACCTAGGCTAGTGACCCTTATTTTTAGGGTTCAGAATTTTGATAAAAATACCATAAAATAATTCTAAAATAATTATTTTAAGTAATAAAACACCAATAAATTTATTTTTAAGAATTAACAACAAGGCCTCCAAGAACCGTGTCACAAAGTCTAAAACTAGCCCTACTGTTGTCCAATCTATCATCAATCTAACAAGAATTTTTTTATAGATTTTTATGGTGGAAAAAAGATAAAAAGGAATGATTCTAGAATATTAAACTTAAATAAATCTAAGAGACCCAATCCATGGGGATTTGAGAAGGAAAGTTTGAATCCTTACCCGAAAGCTTTGAAGGTTTGAATGACGGTGCCTCTTCTTGTTCAAGAACGCACCTTCTTGATTGTTCTTGCGTTGCTTCTCCCTTCTTTATGGGTTGAAGATGATGTAAATAGATTATTTATGGATTGATGATGATGGAAATGGGTTCTTGATGGGTTTGATGGCAATGGTGGAGCCTTTATGGTTGTTTGGTGGAGATTGGGTAGAAGGGTGATGAAAGGTGGAGCTTTGGAAGAGATGAGAGAATTTTTGGTGAAGGAGATGATGTTGTAAGGGGTAGATGACAAGGGGGATGATCTTACATGTGAAGGAGAGGGTCGTCCAAAAAGGGGAGAGAGTTGTTAGGGTTAGGGTTTTGTGATAAGGGGGTATATATATGGGCCTTTTGGATAGATTTAAACCTATGAGGGGGTGTTCCTAGGACTTGTAGGGGTCGGCTACCAAGGGGACTGCTCTTGAATGAAATTATGAAGAGGGGGTGGTTTGTTATGGTTGGGATTTGGTTGGTTAGGATCTTGGGTGGTTAGGCAGTTAGTTAGTTGGGTAGTTTGCCAACTAGGATGCCACCTATTTCCCTTTCTATAATTAGAACTCTATAAATAGAACTAAATTAATATAAATATAATATATATAAAATATATATATATGGGTTTATTTGTGTACACTACATGACTACATGCGTTCGGGTTGGGTTCGGGTCAAGTTCTAGTCAAAAGGAGGCAGTTTTACGGTAACCATGGTTCTAGATGTTTGATAATATTTTTGGATCATGGGGGATGTCAAACAAATGTAACATCCATATCCCAAATATATTAGGTACAATCAAGATTAGTAATATAAATTTTGTTGAGAGAAAAAAGCTGTGCATTGCTTCAAATAACCAAGCCATGGCAAAGGGTCATATATATAAAAGAAGGATTTAGAAATTACTATTCTAATCTATTAAATTAAATTAAATAATTATAATAAATTTAAAAAAAATACTAAAATAACCCTATTCAAACATGAGGGGGCTTACATAACGTAAATGACCAGTTCTTTCTGGCCATACCCATGCCAGACTGAGAAGACTCCAATGCATCACCAAACAAGAAGTACGGCTTCTTAAAGGTACCGCTTCCATCCCAAACAGGCATCTCCCCTGAGTTTATCTGGCTTAACAGGAAGGACTCTGCTCGCCAATCTTCTTTTGTCGTCCAGACGAAAGATCATTATCAATCTGATTCTGGACAGTCGCAACCAGGTCCCTCAGATTCATGTTCAAGGGTAGCACATTCTGCCCAAGGACCATTTCTCCAGATGGTGTAGTGGGCAAAGTCACTGCAAAAACCATAAAAGAGTTTGGTTAGAAATGTTCTATAATGATATACATATACAGCCGAGGTACCTATGCGGCCGAGTTAGCTATGAGGCATAGGCACCCATGCGGCCGAGTCAGCCATGCAGCAGAACTCGTCCATGCAGCATAGGCACCCATGCGGCCGAGTCAGCCATGCGGAAGAACTCGTCCATGCGGCTAGGTTACCTCTGTGGCAGTGAATAGTTGGCGCATAGACGTATCTATTTGTCCAACGGTGCATACGTGTCTCTGTGTTCTCGAGTGTTCATCTCCTTCATATAACCTACCCTCAATAGGCAATTAAACATCTACAGGGAACGGCGGAGGGTCCACCGCAGCAGAGCGACCCTTCCCCTTACTCTTAGCCTTTCCCTTTCCCTTGGGGGCCTTCTTGGCAGCAGCGACGGCGGAGGAGGCAACCTTGGGAGCTATGGCAAAAGATAGAAAGAGGAAAGAGAAAAGAGAGTTTGGAGAAAATGACTTCTCTCTCTCTCTCTCTCTCTCTCTTTCCCCTATATATAGGGGGACTATGCGGCAACGGATGATGACAGCGGTTGTTTGAATCCTGATCCGTGATCCACCTCGATTCACATAACGGCAACGGTTGGCGGTGATTCCTCGTTAGTTGAGCCACTTTATCCATTGATGGCACAGAATCCCAAGAGATCCGTACAAAGAGCAAAGTAAATCTTCTTATTTAATGATCGGACAGCCTGTCAGAGACAACTATTTAATAACGAGACTATGCGGCATGACCTGCATATGCGGCCAATAGCGCTCGTCCATGCTTCTTTTCAATTCGGCCAATAACATTCGTCCATGCTTCTTTTCAAAGTATTCCAAACTTGTCATTTTAGAAACTTTGAAGGGGTTTTGTAGAAGCATAAAAAATTATGCAGGCCACATAAAGGTCGTGCCCCCTCAACAAGCCGCAGAGAAGACACATGCGGCCTGAACAATCAAACCGCTGAGAAACCATATACGGCCTGAATAATCAAGTCACAGAGAAGCCGCATGCGGCCTGAACAATCAAGCCGCAGAGGAACCAAATGCGGCCTGAACAATCAAGTCATAGAGAAGCCATATACGGCCTAATCAACCAAGTCATAGAGATGCCATATGCGGCATGATCAACCAAGTCGCAGAGAAGCCGCATAGTATACTATATGTGGCCTAAACGACCACAGAGCAGGGAGGCTGCATAAAACCCCCCTGACATAGATTTTGATGTCTGTCAGAAGCTTTGACACATCACTCAACACTCTGAGATGCTTCGAGACTCGTGAAGATGACAGCTAAGAAAAAAATAAGTCACATCAGTGCATTAATTTCTTTGACAAACGTACCATGCCACGTGTCCTACGTATGCGGCTATAAGACCCATGCAACCACGTCACCATGCGGCTTAAGTGTCCATTCAACCAAAGCCAGATGAGATCTCGCATGTGGCCATAATGCCATGCAGCCAAAGTATCCATTCGACCAAGGCCCAACCAGAGCGCGTATGCTGCTAGACGCCATGTGGCTACAGAAAGACACGTGTGGTCAGGTTGTTATATGGCCTTCAGCTCACAAGATCTTCCCGTTACAAATGCAGAGATCTCCGCACAGTTGGTGCTGACTAAGTGTCCAGCTGACCAAGTCACGCACACATCGGGTTGAAAATAACCCCTAGATCTCTTCAACAACATATCTCAACCAAGACTACGTGGCAATCTGCCCATGGCATGCGGCTACAGTTGCATCCGCATTCTGTTGAAGGAACCTTATGCGGCCACCAAACAGAGGCATATGAAGCACCCATAGCCCATCAACACGATGACTATAAATAGGAGCAACTTGAACGTTCTAAATGCTGGAATTTTTTTTCTTCTACTTTAGAGAGAGAGCATACCACCCCCGGCCAATACATAGAGAGAGCATATCGAGATGAGCAAAAAAAGAATGTAAGATTCTTCACCCTGCATCGAATCTTTCACGGAGTAAAGGAGACGCCACAACACTCATTTTCTATCGCCAGACCATAAAATCAAAAATATTGTACTTAGATTGTCTGTCTAGGACCTATTTGTACTTTTTTTATTTGTTAATTAAATCAAGCTCTTTTAGAACTTTAAAATTTAATGCAAAACAAGGGGTAGATTATTATTTTTTATCCCTGGTTTGGAAGAGTTCACGCTTGTGAGGTTTACAAGAGGCCAGCAAAAAGGAGTTACGGTGGTAGCAACGGAAGGAGAACCGATACCCAAGATAGCTGACGAATTCATGGATGTCATTTTCGAAGAAATTCCTGGATTGCCTTCGGTTCGAAAGGTAAAGTTTAGTATAGATTTGATGCCAGAACGAAGCCTATATCTTATAAGGTTTACCATATATCACCTTCTGAACTTGACTAGTTATATCAGCATGTTGAAGAGTTGAAGGCGAAGAAATTTATTCGTACCAGTGGGTCACCATGGGGATCCCCAGTAGTGTTAGTGAAAAAGAAGGATAGATCGACCCGACTATGTATTGACTATAAGTAGTTGAATGCAGTGACAGTAAAGAACAAGTATCCCTTGCCTAGGATTGATGACCTTTTTGATCAGTTGAGTGAAGCCAGAGTATTCTCTAAGATTGATCTGCGATCCAGATATCATCATGTATGAGTACGGAAGGAAGATATACCGAAGACAACATTCAGGTCATGATATGGACATTATGAGTTCTTAGTGATGCCATTTGGATTGACCAATTCACCAACAATGTTTATGGATTTGATGAACGGTATTAGATGCACATTTACCCTATTTTCTATTCCATAAAAAAATAGAAATGAACTACATAGGCAAAGTAAGTATGCCCTAGTGCAACACATTACCTGAAATTAAGCATTAAAATTTATTATCAGCTAAATTAACTAAGAAATATTATTAAATATTGAATAAAAATATAAATATCCGTGATTCATCTGTTGTATCGTCAATATCCCTAAAGGTAGAACGAAGCCAAGTGAGCTTGACACCATAACCCTCTCCTAAATATAATGGTGGCTACGTACCAAGATATGTCCTAATCAGCTCTTTATATTTTATCGTATCATCATAATATATATAATCACCTATAATTGGTAATCCTAGGATTTCTGCCACGTCGGCTAATATGATTGTCATCTCTCCAACTGGCAAATTAAATGTGTTGCGTTGGGGCCACCAATGCTTAATGAGACTCATAATCAAATCCCTATCATAACATGAAAATCGTATCATGTCCACATGATAAAATTCAAAGGACTGCACCAAGTACTTTTGGGCACTAGTCAGCTCTCATCCTTGCTGCCATTCACCACACTCGTACAATTTTGTATTGACATAATCATGTAGCTATGTAATATACATCATTTTTTATTAAATTATTAATAATAAATACTAACTAATATTAAGTAATTAAAACTTAGAATTACCTGTCCACCAAATATTATGGATGATATATGTGACACACGTTGTTGGACAATAGCGGAAGTAGTAGGCCCACCTGGAATTCTTCCATCATTTTCATTCGTAACCTATAAAATAATTATAATATCTGAATGATTTTGATTAGGATTTGAGGAATGATTATATTATAATTTGAAGAATAATTAAAAAATTAGTTAAAATTAGTAATATAATTTAAGTTTACACTGCTACCATCAAACAATTAACTTTATTCAAAAGCATTTTCTATTTTTTCTACACATGATCATCTAAAAAATAATATTATCTAAACTATTTAATAATTAGTTTAACTAAATTACCTTATAAAAATTTGCTCTCCTCCTTATCCTTATCCTTCTCCTTCTCCTCTTTCAAGTACCCTTCTCTTCTTGCTCTCTTCCTCCTCGGTTAAAATTCAATCCTCTTCTACCCCTATACAACACCCAAACCCCTATCATCCTCCCCTCCCCCACACACACACGGTCAAAAGAACCTCCTCCAACACACACAAGCCAACAAAAGTTGGCAGTCACCCATCACTTCCTAAGTGACCTTGAAAGCAAGATTATGTTAGTCTCGAGGTTTAACCAAAGATGAAAGAATGCGTGGTCGAGATCAGAGGTTCACACAAAAGTTTTCACTCTAACCATTCTCGATTTCCACGAAGAACAATATAAGGATTCTGATTACAACTTGCTCTCAAGATTATAAAAGAATTAGAATTAACCAAACTTCTTGTTATTCCTTACAATCGCAGTCGCAGATGGAAAGAACAGAGTTACAATAAAATAAAAACTACCTTCATTCTTCCTTATAAAATGTAGTTGCAATCAGACAGAATGAACCAAGAAGAAAAATGAGAAGAAGACATAATAAAAAATTATTCTTGCTGGGGTAGTAAGGACCACCGTTACTCAAAGCAAGATTCGTCCTCTATCGACGATCTGCTCACAGGAGCCAACAAGTTTACAAGAGACCTTTTGGAATGCTCGTAGTCATATTTTTGTGTGACTCGAACGGACACCTTTGGACTCCTCTGTCTCAACCTTTTGGTCTGTCTTAAAAGGAAGCTAGAGGGATCCTTATATAGGGAAGGATGGAAGCCCATCCTCATCTTCTTTTTGATTTGGGACTAAAAATCTAATATACAAAATTGATATCCTACGATCATAACCCAATGCATAGCCCGCTCAGCACCCGTTCAGCACTCTCTCAGCGCCCGTTCAGCGCCCGCTCATACAACACGCGCATAAAAATCTAGCATAAAACTCACACATAGAACGAGCGCACGAGCACAACAATAACGCACAAGCGCCTTGCGATGATGCTGTCATGCTAAGTGCAAAGTTCTCCAATAAAGTGCCACTTTGCGCCTTTGAGCCCGAGTCCGAGTTGCTAAGCCCCTTTGGGGCTTAGCTCCTATAGAAATAATTCCAAGAGCATAAAAAAAGTATAAATACTTTCATGAGGAGTTAGTCCTTTTTTTCTCCTAGGAAAATACCCCCACATAGCACCCATATGCCCCACCACACCCCATGTGCAAACCTCAACTCATAAAAAGTATTATATTGAGATACCCACTTGGTGGTGTAGCCAATGTTGGACTATCTTTACTAGTCCAAAGGCAAAAAACCAATAATCTCCCATATATCTCAATATATATGGGTTGAGCTTTCCCCACAGTGATTGTCCATCATGCATTAGGGTAGATATCGCTTTGACTTAAATCTTCCAGTATGGGTTGAACAACAGTATGATACAAGAATAGACTAAGTATTTAATTCTGTACCATAGCTGCAATTCTTCCCACTCACACAATGACATCATCTGTGCTTTCGGTTGCATATTAAAGGCCTTGTGCATGCCTAGTTTTGGTGTATATATTTTGGGCGTCTACAAGTTTTCTCTTAAGGGACGACCTATATCTCTTTCCATACACTCTAGGTGAGTTCTTTTAAAGATTCCTTGACATAAAGCCTCGATCTTCCTTATGGTGTTATCTGCTATGACATGGCCCAGAGTCGGGGCTAAACCTCATCGTGTTGTCATGGCACTGTAGCATGAGATCCCAGCCTCTTTGTAGTGCCAAACTACCCAGCATGAAGTCTTGCGCTTCCTTGCGGTGTTACGCCACTGTGACATGGCTCGCTTAGCCGAGGATTTACATCTTTTACCTCTGTGGTGTCACACTACTATAACATAAGGACACCGGCCTCTTTGTAGTACTACCTACACTCTTCATTCTACAGCATTAGGATACCTGCCTATGTACGGTGCTACACCACTGTGATATGGCTCGCAAAGCCGAGACATTACCCTTATCGAGGAACCTCTTGGTGGTGTCACCCACTGTAGCATGGAGATCTTACGCTCCTTTGTAGTACTGCACTACCGTGCTTCCTGTTAAGTACACCAGACATTCAAAATGTCTGAGAACACATTAAGGCATCTATGCCATCCTACCATAGGACTTGTTATACACAAAAGAATAATTAGTAGACAACTTCTGGGTCCGTAACCGATCAATGTCTCAAAGGACTAGCCATTGTTCCTGATATTCTCCAATCAATGGTCCTCCCTTGAACCAATAGCTGGATGCCTAGTAGATTTCTCTTTGAACTAATAACATAAAACTAAATGAAAGGATTGCAAAGACACATTATCAGAGGTCCTCCAAGCCTATATATGTTATATCCTTGACTATATACGGTGTTATACCGCTGTGACATAACCCAAAGCTGAGGTTCACTCCATCGTGTGGTGTCACACCACTGTAATATGGAGTACAATCCTCCTTTATAGTTCATGGGATCAGCTGACACTAGAGGCCTTACATGAACGGATCAGTCAGACTCTCCTGGCACCGATCATCAAACACTGTAATAATCTACGCTAGCTGCGCTCATTCAGTGTCATGTACTGGCCCTTGAGTCCTATCATGAATGGATCCTCCAGATTTACCTGACTCTGATCATTAAAGCACTGTAATAATCCACACAATCTACACTCATTCATTGTCCTGTGTTCTATCCACATAGTTCTTTTTAAACCGTTGAAGAGATGAACAAATGTCACTGCACAACTTTCTGGTTTTCACAGTATGTCGGTATCACCTGCATCTGTGTACTAACCATAGGAAGATCATCTTAGAGCTTCCAGAGCCATTCTGATTATATGTTGCAGCTTGATAGTGCAAAAAACTCTGAGAGTAAAGACTGCTGCTTCAACTTCCACGATATAGCGACACCATCCTTGGAGAAGTCACGTCCTCCTTTGGATCTTTCACTCTTCTTTCCTAAGCACCAACTGGCATCACCGAAGCCTTCCTTCATATCTAGATAACTGTTGTAGCACATGATATACTACTAATTTTTTGTAAGAATTTTGACGACTCTCTTCACAGATTTTTAGTGTTCAACACATATACTTCTTGTGAACTAACTCAACATCCTTATAGCAAAAGCTATGTCAGGCCTGGTGGTACACGCAACTTGAATTATTCACCTAATGATGTTCGAGTACACCAACTGTCTGACGCTTTTCCTTGGATTTGGCTTCATATTCATGTCACACCTGAGGAGTATCGTCCTTGATACCCAAAGCGTGTGATCAACAATTTATGCTGAGAGCTTGTGACTAAGCAAGCCCACCTGGCATCCGAATTATTTTATATCCTCATGATGACATCTGCAATCCCATGTTCTGAGTTTGGAAAAAAAAGGATATCTTTGTTAGTGACACTTCTATGTCCAAAACTGGGACTAGCAAGTCGTCCACATAGATATAAACAATGACTCCTTCATTATCAGCGAACTTCATGCACACACACTTGTCCATCTCGCTGATCCTGTGACAACTTTGACTATATGACTTGTCAAACTCCTTCTGCCACATACTGGAAATTGCTTCAGGCCGTATCGAGATATCACCAACTCGCAGACTGTCTTCAAACCTGAATGACAATAGTTCTGACTGTTGTCCGTAAATCTTTCATGTCTGTCTTCATCCAAGACTTGTTGTCTTCCCATCATCTGATAAATAATCAGCTTATGAATAGTAGCTACGACAATCATCATCCTGATCTATGACACCCTTATCGAGGTGTCAAAGAACTCAATTCCCTATTGTCTGAGAAAACCCCTAGGCAGATAGCCTTGTCTTGAACTCAACTATTCTATCTGCTTTCATCTTCATCGACTTGAAGATCTGATAAGCATCTGATTGGTTTAGCTCCTTCAGACAGATTGACCAACACCCAAGTGTGGTTGGCAGTTATTGAGTCATACTCATTATTTATAGCCTTCCTCCAGAAGACAGCATCTCTGGTCTTCATCGCCTCATCATAGGTAAGTGGATCTACTTCCACATGATAGGTGACAAAATCTTCTTCGAAGTCCTTTACTCTTCTCACTCGCTTAGACACAGGCTCTGCGAGTTCTGGTTCGATCATTGTCATTGGGATGATAACTTATTCTTGGAATATATCTTCATTGGAAGCTTCAGTCTCCTGTGCACCCACACTATTTTTTGAAATATCTACGATAATAATATTCTTGTACCTAGAAAATTTATTTTCGAGGAGTTCTGCGTATCAAGATTTAATGATATGATTTAATTCAATATCAAGAAATCTCAAAGCATTACTCTTCTCAGCATCACCCTGAAAGATTGTCTTCGTAGTCCTCGATTCCAGCTTCTGAATATTTAATTTTGGAAGCTTCACAGACGCTATACACCCCCACACTCAAATAAAGTTCAAGTTGGGCCTGACTCTAAACTAGAGTTCCTGAGGGGCGACATCAAAATTTGCGTATAGCACTCTGTTCAGAATGAACGTAGACGTCATCACAGCTTCTCTCCAGAAGTAGTTTGGAAGATCTGTAGTCAACAGTATTGAGTTTATTATCTCTGTCAATGTCATGTTCTTCCTTCCAGACACCTCCACACTCGGATGACGTTCAAGTTGGGTCTGACTCTGAACCAGAGTTCTTGAGGATTGACATCAAAAGTTGTGTATGGCACTCTATTCAGAATGAATGTAGCCATTAGCATAGCTTCTCCCCATAAGTAGTTTGGAAGACCCATAGTCAACAATATTGAGTTTATCATCTCTGTCAACGTTATGTTCTTCCTTCCAGCTACTATATTTAATTGAGAAGAATACAGAGCAGTTGTCTCATTGATAATTCTATTTTCTTTGCAGAATAATATGAATTTAATGTACATATACTCTCCGCCTAGATCACTTCTGAGTCTCTTGAATTGTTGCCCAATTTGAAGCTTAACCTCAACCCTAAACTTTTTGAACTTCTCGAATGCTTCGTCTTTTAACTAAAGCAGATAGACGAACGCATACTTCGAGTAGTCGTCGATGAAAGTAATGAAGTACTTCCTTTTGGCCTTTGTGGAGAACTGCTTGAAGTCACAAATATCTGAGTGAACCAACTTTAGAAGATCTGTACTTCGGTTTACCCGTTTAAATAATTTTCTTGTGATCTTTGTCTATGCACAGACCTTACACTTCTCTACCTCCTTACCCCCATATTTGGAAATAAATCCTAGACTAGACATCTGGCAGTACGAAGTACATGTCCTAGTCTGGGGCCCCACCACTCTTACAATGAGACTTCAGTCATAAGAAGAAGCTCGAACATCCATTTGAAACTGAACGCCTTATTTCAAAGTATGTCTCCTGCCAAGATATCACCATCTGGCAAACATGGATGTTCACCCTCAAGTCTGCAACAGATTCCTGAGATCAGGTCCTTGGTAATCACTGTTATGTTGCTAAACACACTCCTTTGACTGTAACTTCTCGAAGTTCAGAACCATTATCCCAATCCCTTGATCCTCTGCTCGATCCTTGCTTGCCATCAAGACCTTCACCTTGATTAACAGTTCTTCCTAATGTCACGCCCCGGTTCTATAGGTAAGGAACCGAGTCACGTGGCAATGGCCAGCAGCGCACTTCGGCGGGCATTCCAATCTAATGGGCCCGTCGGAGTACACTTAAGCTATAAAGTACAATGAATAACCCATCACATAACACATAAATAGTCAATCTAAATCTCATCCACAGGCAGCAATATAAGAGCACAATAGAGGTAAATACAATAACTAATGTGCAGAAAGGAAATGTCAAAGATAAGTATCAAGTACAAATACTAGAGTAGTCACACGGGAACAAACCCGCTAGTACAAAATACTGGAATGAAAGTAAGCAATAAGATAACTTGGAACGGCATCAGGTAACTAGGTAATGATACCGTCCCAAGAAAAGAGTCACTACCAGCAATCAGGCGAAGTCCTCAGGGATGACCTCGTCCTCGGCAGTGAGTACAGCTGCTGGATAGATGCCCGGTCCGTACTCCTCCGGGTAATCCTTGTCTCCTACACCTGGAAGGGAACCAGGTCCTTAGAGGGACGTAACAAGGTACAAAAATACAGCATGCCAAGTAAACGGAAAGTACAAGTGCAACAACAGGGTACTCTATCATAACCAAACAAGTGTGACACAGTTTAAAGACAATGTTCGACGCGTGGGCTGTCCAAATTAAAATCGTAGCTCCGGACACGGAAACACACGGGACATACCGCAGCTCCGAGCAAAGAGTCACACGGGTGATACCACTATACTAGATACTACATACATATATAAGCGCGTGCAGAGGAGCCCAAACGTCTAGTAACTGTCTTTCCCTTCCCAAGCGGTCAACGATTGTGCGCTGAACCTGAACCTCTATCTATAGTCTCGACACACAGAAATAATTCAACAGACGCGACCCTAAGGTCGTCCCAGTCTCTGATCATGATGTCAGTATCAGGATGCAGGAATCTGGCACGATCACAGTGTATGAGTGTGTCCTGGGATGTCGATATACTCAGGTACGTACATCGAGGTGCTACGAAGCACCTATCAATTATTCTAAGACGTTACGATGAATGTCAGTACCCGGTTGTGATTCGGATGCGAAGTATCGAACGTCAACATAAATATGTGCACAATGTACATAAAGAACAACAAGTATCTGTAATCTGAAATACAGGGTGGCAAGGTACACTTGCCTGCGTCCGGCTGCTGATGACGGGGATCCGGTACCACGTCCAAGTCCTCAGGTCCCATAGTACCTAGAGATGAGATACAAACTCAATCAATAAACTATCACACGACAAACAGGGATGTGACACACGTCTATACATATGCTCAGTCTCAGCTACAACTCACAGGGACAAGATGCTAGAGGGTTGACCACAGTTGATTATTGGTACGATACATCAAAACAAACTAGTCATCTGTACCTTATCAGCAAACCATCCTCAAAAACATAATTAATGATTATTAACCTTTCGTCTCATATCATCGTTACCAAATCATAAAAGTAATACTCTAATTTAACCCATCAGTAAATTACAGTCCCCAAATTATCGATTAATGGTTTTATACTGCACACTAGTTCACAATCAAACACGTGCTCCTCAGTGTTCATCAATGTTCAATTATCAGAATCTTATTTCTCAATAATTTAAATCTATTCCCACAATAATCAATTTGCATTTAATTAGGACGACACCTAAAAATCTCATTTGGCGATTTAAATCCCCACTTCATTATTTATGCCCCAAATCCATCCAACATGTATATATATTCCATATCCTCAATCAAATCATATTTAAACCATAAATAATTGATTTAACATTTTTCCAACCATGTATAATATTCATAACATCTAGTTAAATCAAATCCTAAACTCCCATGCAAATTATTTAATTTTATTTTAATTTATGTAAACATAAATCCTAACCTACATTAACCCTAATCAAACATACATACCTATATGCTCAAAATTACACTAACATTATATACATAAACCCTAGCTAATAACTCAATATATATAAACATATAGAGGGGGAGGGAGTCGTATACCTCGACGAGGTTCGCTGGCCGGAGGGGGTGATGGCCAGAGTAGGGTCGGTACTGGTGGCAGCGGCCGAGGTGGCGACAATGTGTGGAGGTGGTGGCAATGGTATGATGGTGCTGGTGGTGGTGGCAATATAGACTGGAGGTGGTGGTGGCTCCGGCAATGGCGACTGAGTCGGGGAGAGACTCGCTGACCGGAGGGAGCTTGGCCGCAGTCGGTTGGCCGGAGGGTTGCTGCTTGTGGCAGTGGTCGATGGTGGTGGTGGGAAAGTCAGCAGGAGGTGGGGTGATCAGCGAGCCTGCCGGAGAATGGAGCTCGGGCTCGCCGTGAGAAGAAGAGTGGAGGAAGTGATGGTGGTGGTGGAAGCTGATTCGTGGTGGTGGTAGTGCTGATTCATGGTGGTGATGGTGATGATTCGTGGTGGAGGAGATCGGATGAGGGAAGCTGCACAGTTGGCCGGACGGGGGAGTCTCTGTCGGGGGTTGCAGGTATAGCCGCTCGTGGAGAAGCCGCCAGGGTGTGGAGTTGAGGGGGTGGCTGCACAGCCGAAGCGGGTCAGCCGGCCGAATGAGGGAGACTGCACAGGCCAGAGACTGTACAGTGGAGAAGCTTCAGTCGGTCGGACCGGAGACTGCACAGGCCGGAGAAGATTCAGTCGGCCGGCCAGAGTGCTCCTCTCTAGGAGGAAGAAAGGAAGAAGAAGAAGAAGAAAGGAAGGAGAAGAAATGTGTGTGGAAAATAATATGGAGGAGGGAGGAGAGAGAGAGGGGGGTTTCAATGCCTAGGGATTCGGGCCGGCTTGGGAGTAGTGAGGGTGATGTTGATGTTTTATAGGGAGGTATGTGAGGGATGTGTGGTGGGGATGTTCTCATTTAAATTTGGAGGGCTAGGATTGATCATGAAGGCTTGGTTTCTTCATGCAAAGGAAGGGGGAGGAAAATGTTGACTACGGTCAACAAATGGTAGGCTCTCCATTTGGTCATGGCCAATAAGGCGAGGACACCTAAATTGATAAATTGCAACTAAGCCCCTTAAATTTGAGAAATTGCACGAACACATGAAATGATACAAAAATTATGGGAAAAAAGGTGTTTGGTGATTTGCATGGTGAGGGGGTGTTGGGTGTTTGGCATGGGTTTAATTAAATGGCCATTGGGATTAATTTAGGGATTAAAATAGGATTAGACAAAATTGGTATCCCCGATTTAAATAGAATTAAAGTGTCCCGCACTTTTAAATTAAATGGGGGCACTTGGGGTCAAAATTGGTAATGACCAAAGGTCAAAAATTGTGGGGGCTTGGAGTCAGTCTTGGACCCTTTAGTTGGTCCGGCTCAACGGGTTAAGTTGGTATCTCAAAATTGAGGGTAATGACACAGGTGTCCGACACGGAATTAAATATGGGATTTCGATTTCGGAAAATTGTGCAATTAATTTAGAGCACAAGAAAATATAATTTTGAGTGACGAAAAAGTCCAGCGCCTAAATTGGCGAGTCAAGTCAGAAGTACAATAGTCCGATGGAATTTATGGGCTGATATTGGGCTCCGAATAAAATAGCAACGGTAGGACGCGCCAAGGGTTTAATTAAATAAAATAACAGACAACTCTACTCTAAACCTCAACATCTGCTGAAAAAAATTAAAAAATTTCCCAATCCATACCTGACTTTCTATAGAAATAATCGAGGGGGTTTACACCTAAAGCACATGTGGCTAGATGCACCAATTTCCATCCACTGGTCAGCAACTACTCCATAGGACTTAAGCTGTGCAATCATAGAAACCAAGTTAAGTAATCACAGAAACCAAGTTTAGTTATACCTTGCTATATTTGTTCGGATTGGTTCTACTTCCAAGTTCCAATTTTAGCCATGCGTCAAGTACTGTATAGTGCATTCACCTTCATGTGCATAGGCCACCATGCGCCAATCTATGCGCATAAGCCACCATGCGCTAATCCATGCGCATAAGCCACCATGCGTCAATCTATGCGCATAATCCATCATGCGCCAATCCATGCACATAAGCCTTCATGCGCGTACTATAAATCCCCTAAAATTTAAAATTTTAAAATTTATTATTTTATTGGAATTATGTAATTATTTGAGATTAAGAAAATAAAATTTATTATTTAGCTAAATAAAAAAATATAAAATTTATGGATAGTTATTTATGTATATTTAATTAATTACAAATATTAAATAGAAAATATATTTTTGGGTGTACAACTATTATTTAAGTATTGTAGAATTTTTCTGAAATTTATTAAGGTGCAAACCTATTTATAAAGGGCTATATATATATATATATATATATATATATATATATATATATATATATATATATATATATATATATATATATAATAATAATAATAATAATAATAATAATAATAATAATAACCCTAAACCTAAACCTAAACCTAAACCCATACCCTCACCCGAAACCCATAACCCTACAACTACAGTAACCGCCCCCTTCTTATTCCTCTCCCTGAAACTCCCCGCGACCCCTCATTTCCCATTCTGAAACCGCCCTCCTATACTCTATATAACACCATCTGATCACCACCACCAGTCACCCTTCCCTTATCGCTTTGGCGCCGCCCTCCGGCCGCCCTGCACCACCGACGACTGCACTAGCCACGTGCCGCAGTACCTCGGGCAGAGTTTGCGCGACAGCAGTGTGCGCACGTGCCATCCTCCGACCCCGACTTTGCGACAATATTTCTCCTCCGTCGCTCGACCAAATTCTAATATTTCTTCGTTGGTATGATCACAACCCTACCCTCTTTAATCCCCTTCAATTATTTTAATTTTAAACAGATTATTTCAAGAGATAATCGAATCGAAAGTTGGACGAAAACCCATTTTCAAAACTGTCAGATTTTAGTCCAACTACCCTTGTTCACGTCCAGTTTTCAACCAACTCGATTAATATTTTACAAATCTACTTGAACAATTTTTTAGACAACATAATCGATTTGGTATAAAACTTATTACATGATTTATTATAATTTATTATCTCTTTAATTAGTTTAATTTATTTTATTTTATTCTGATGATTATTCAGCATTGAATTTGACCAAAAACTTGATTTTGTGAACCTAAAATTTTCTGAAATAGGGTACGTCCCTTCAAATGAGGCAATTTTGTTGTATAAAATTTTTATCGAAAGGAGCGTATCGTCAACGCGGATGTGTGAGATTTTGCAGAACTTGATTTGGATGTGCGTGCACACCAGAATCAACACGTATCCGTCAAAAAATACCATATTGGCCTGTTCTGACACTTATCATAATTTTGTGTATGCTTTTCGTTTCGCAATGAAACTCACTTCATCAAATTCGCAGCGTTACGCTGGTCATGTGTCCCAAGTTTGGTTCGATTTTGAGAACGTTGACGAAACACCATTTTACGGGCCCCACGGTTCCACTTGACGGGCGATTTAATAACCGACTCATCGGAATATAGTTCTGGATACTTTGTTGGGTTCATATTATCGTTTTGGACTCGTAGATACTAAGTTTGACGAATTTGGAAAACTTTATCTCTGGCATATTTTACGGTGCAAAGTGGGCCCACATGTGGATTCCGCTTTGATCCAAAACTGTCAATTTTGCCCATGTATCCAAATTGGACTTATGGGTAGTCAATCATAGCTATTTCAAGTATTCTAAAAATATTAGTGATATTTGTTTCAGCATCCGGAGGTGTACGTGCAGATTTTACTTTTCCAGGAGCAGTTGACGGAGTTCAGAACCCAAGCAAGTGTACCTTGCCAAACCTACAGAGATCCTGTTATATTATTTACTTGTGTTCTTTCTATATATATATACTTTTGTGATGTGCCTGCTCAACCTAGGACCATGAGATGTTGCTTAGTATCCGAACAAGATTCGGGAGTCAACGTCGTACGCAGAGTCGTGTAACGTCATTTAGAGAGTTGATTCCACGATCCTATTTTTGCGTACTTGCTTTACCAAGTATGTCATACCTTAGGACACTTGATACTATTTTATGTGACAGAATTTTTCTTGAGTTATTCACGGTGATTCTGTATAGGCTTACAAGATTCGTGATATGAGACTTGCATATTATATAGATATCATTATGACTCGTTGTGCTAGCAAGAGGTCATGATCTTATGTGTTATGGACATGAGACATCGTTGATATGAGATGTGAGATTACATTGGGTGGGGAGAGACACACCATACTACATGTTGATTATTTATATATATACTATACTACTGGAGGTGCCTTAGACTCTTTCTCAGATCTTTGGCACATATACTGGAATACGTGATATTACTTGCTGCTATGGACTCCCCGACACAGAGCCTGTAGTAGTTTCAGCCTGAGTACGAGTGATGTCCTCACGTGCATATCACTTAGATGGTTATAATAGTTTACCCTTGAGTATGTGGCATTATACTGTTTTACTTTGGCATGCTGTTTCTTGTACCTTGTTACGTCCCTCTGAGGACCAGGTCCCTTGCCAGTTTTGCAGCATAGACCGTTGTGGAGCCTGCCTGGAGTTGCTGATGTGTGTTACTTTGTCATACGAGTATAGGTGCCAGGTACTTATATCATTTCTACCAGAGTTATGGTTATTATTCATATTTGTTTATTCATCTGCTGATGTAGCCTAGTTTTATAGGCTCATATTCCTTTCTCGAGTCTATTCGAGCTTATGTGTTACTGGACGACCAACTTTAGTACATGTATTTCATTCTTGATATTTTATTCTTTATGTGGATTGGGACATAGATATTTTCAGTAATTCTTACATAGTTACCCTTATTATACAACTTATATGTATTCGAGTCAGATCAGAGTCTGGTCGAATGCGTAGCTGGCATGTTACGTATTTCTAGTCCTACGTATTTAGGACTGGGGCGTTACATGTCCTACATACAGAGAGACCATCATACACATTAAGACAATATGCATTCAGCTCTGCCATGCGCTAAGATGCCAAGACTTCCAATATGCTGCCATGCGCCAAGTCTTGCAAAGCGCCAAGTCCTGTCATGCGCAAAGGTCTGCCCCTTGTGTGCATACTCTATAATCCTTGGTTATCTTGTAATCTTCATTCTAACTGGAATGTGCGTCCTTCAGTCGCTTTCTCCTCCATCATCAAAATTGGTAGGTACCGACAATTCACTTTCAACATTTGACAAATGACTCCTTCCCTTATCCAAATGTTCGAAGTGAATTCCGTCAATCTTCTTAAGTTTGTGAAAACATGTATCCAAAAGACTTGAACGGATGTTCCCTATATTTATTTGAATCTTGCTTTGAGATTGTTAGTCCTGAGGCTTAATCAAAGATGGAAGAACTCGTGGTCAAGATCAGAGGTTCACACAAAAGTTTTCACTCTGACTATTCTCGATTTCCACGAAGAAATATATAAGGATTCTGATTACAACTTGCTCTCAAGATTACAAAAGAATCAGAATTAACCAAACTTCTCATTCTTTCTTGCAATCACAGTTGCAGACGAACAGAATAAAGTTACAATAAAACAAAATTTACCTTCATTTTCTTTGCAAAATCCAGTTGCAATCAGACAGAATGAACCAAGAAAAAAAAGGAGAAAAAGATAGAATAAAAAATTATTCTTGATGGGGCGATGAAGACCACCGTTGCTCAAAGCAATATTCGTCCTCTATCGACGATCTGCTCCTAGGAGCTAGCAATTTCACAAGAGAACTTCTGGAACGCTCGTAGTCATCTCTTTGTGTGACTCAAACGGACTCCTTTGGACTCCCATTTCTCAACTTTTTGGTCTGTCTCAAAAGGAAGCTAGAGGGCTCTTTATATAGGAAAATATGGAAGCCCATCCTCCTCTTCTTTCTGATATTGGACTATAAAGCCAATATACAAAATTGATATCCCACAATCGCAGCCCAATGCATGCGCGTGTTGCATGAGTGGGCGTTGGACGGACGCTGAACAGGCACGATGCTGATGTGCTAAGTACAAAGTGCTCCAACAAAGTACCACTTTGCGCCCTTGAGCCCGAGTCTGAGTATCTAAGCCCCTTTGGGGATTAGCTCCTATGGAAATAATTCCAAGAACATGACAAAAATTATAAATGCTTTCATGAGGAGTTAATCCTTTCTCCTAAGAAAATACCCCACATGGCACCCATGTGCCCCACCAAACACCATGTGCACACCTCAACTCATACAAAGTATTATATTGAGATATCCACTTGGTGGTGTAGCCAATATGGGAGTCTCTTTACTAGTCCAAAGCCAAAAACACCAACATATTCTCGAAAGGAAATTGAAAAGAAAAAACCATCCTTTAATCCCGTCCAAAACCGGGCAAAAAAAAAATTAAAAAACAAATTTAGGTGAAAACGCACTTAGTACGTGCGGCTTCAATATTTTTTTAACGGGTTCTTTTAAAAAAAATAAAAAATAAAAACGTACGTAGTACGTACGGCTTGAGATTCTTTTTTTAAAATTTTTAACGAGTTCTTTTCTTTTTCTTTTTAAATTTTTTTGAAAACACACGTAGTACGTGCGGCTTCAGATTTTATTTTATTTAATTTTTACTCGTTCTTTTTCTTTAAAAAAATAATAAAAAATGTTAAAACGCATGTACTATATGTGGCTTCACCCAAAAATTAAATTTTTATTTAAAAACGTATTTGTTATATGCGTTCTCGTTTCTTTCATTATTTTTTTATACATGCGTATTTGTTCTCTGCTTAAAATTTCTGCAAACTTTGTTCTCTATCGTTAATTTTGTTAAAATTTAGTTCTCTGTGGAAAAACTTCTGCCTATTGAGGTATCACGCCCAGTCCCAAAATACGTAGGACTAGGAATACGTAAGCATGCCAGCCGTATGCATATGGCAACTCCAATATATGGATACCATAACACACACGTACGTTGTAATATGAATAATAACTCATTTATGGTATATAATTATCACAAGTCACAGGGCATACTAAATCTCATCATATAATCAAATAGAAATAAATAACCAATCTACTATATAACTAAATCTCAATATAAAGTATCAAAGAATGATAGTCGGGTGGAAACAAATCCACTGCCAAACTAGAATATAAGGGAAACCACATAAGAACATCTAATGAACAATGAGACTCGAAAAGAAGACCTCCTCGAAAGAGATAAGTAGCAAGTCCTGATCCGTGCTCCTACGAATAGTCAAGATCGTCTACACCTGGAAAGGGACCAGGTCCTCAAAGGGACATAACAAGATACATAAAAGTATGCCAATTTGAATACAGTAAACATGCATAATAGGTAGAAAATATATAAATATGTTGTACAAGACAATCTATATGAATGCATAATGAGGACAACTTTTCGACGTATGGGCATGGGTAGGCTACTCTATCTAATCTCACAACACACACACACGTCTAGAACATCAGAAATCGACATACCACGAGGGTAGCGACCAGCGCGACTCCAGAAATTGACATACCGCGAGGGTAGCGACCAGCGCTACACACTACCGTAGTGCGTGCTAGGTACTACGGTTTACCAGAGTGGTTATAGCCCATACGCCTACTGATTGTCCTCCCCTCCCATGATACTATGTGTCAAGTGTGTGTCAACATATATATAGTATATAATTATGACTAAAAAAAATACACATGCAATGAATATATAAAAATATAATAAGCATACAAAGTACTATAAGCAATTTGGCAAGATATCTTGCCTAGCAAGAAAGCTGCAAAGTGTAAGCGTCCAGACGTTAGGCACAATGGATCAGAAACTATGACATCAGAATGAACATCTCCGGATGCTGAAATAAATATCACCAACATTTCCATAATAAGCGAGATAGCTAGAAAATACTATCCTTTTGTCCAATTTGGACACAGGAGCAAAACGATAATTTTGGATCAAAACGGGCTCTACATGTGGGCCACTTTGCACCAAAAAGCGTTCCAGAGGTAAAGGTCTCTAAATGGGACAAATTATAGGTAAAAAAATTTCTAAACATCAATACGAACTCAACGGTATGTCCAATTTTGGATTCCGGTGAGCCGAACACAAATTCGCTCTTAAAGTCAACCGTAGGGCCCACAAATAGGCGGCTTGGTCAACTGTCTCAGAATCGCGTGAAACTTGGGTCACAGGACCAGCGTGATACCACGAATCCAATGGCGTAAGTTTTATCGCATTTCGATGAGCGTACACTAAATGGTGCGATATTTTGTACAAGTTGCGATACGGAAACTTTTTACGGATATGGGTTGATTCTGACGCGCACACATATCCGAATCAGCTTCCACAAAAGCCCACACGTTAGGATATACCATACACGCCTTTCGGTACAATTGGTACATGATGAGGCGGTCCCGTTTGGCGGAACGTATTTCGTATCATAATTTTTCAATTTTAAAAAGTCAAGTTTTTGGCCGATTTGAAGGCCGAATAATTTTACACATAGAACGAATTTAGAAAAACTGAGAGAACAAAAAAATTCTTGGTTATATTGGGAAGAAAAACTCTTTAATTTGTTTTTAAAAATATTAAACAGGTTGATGGCAAATTGGGTGTGAACACGGGGTTTTGGATTCAAAATTCTGAACTGTTTTGGTCAGTTTTTCGGTCGTTTTTCGACCGATCCGGGACACGAAAACTCTTGTCGCTTGAATAAAAATCCTAGAGGGTTAGGTTGTGAATATACACGAATAAACCGCACGCAAAAAGGAAGAGAGATGAGGGAGTTGTGTCACCTTGAAGTAGGGCTGTTGGAGGAAGTATTCTGTGCACTACGCGCGGCGCGCGCGGGGACGGCCGGCGGCGACGGTCGGCGCGGGCTGCGGCGGCGGTCCAGGCGCGGGGTCGACGTGGTCGCTAGGGTTTGATTAGGGTTAGGGTTTGCGTTAGGGTTTGGGTTGTATTTTGGAGTATATGTATATATATATATATATATATATATATATATATATATATATATATATATATATAAACCGAGAGGGAGAGAGAGAGAGTCGTGAGCGGGGGGGGGGGGGGGGGGGTGGGTTCTGCTGTGAAGGGGTAGTGGGGATTAGGTTTAGTTAGGGATTTATTAGTTAGGGTTTTGTTACTTATTGTATTTTATCTTTTCTCTTTCTTTTCTTTTATTTTCCTTTTCCTTTTCCTTTTTCTTTTTCTTTTTCTTTTCTTTTCTTTTCTTTTTCTTTTCCTTTTCCTTTTTCTTTATTAATACTATTACTATTATTATCATTTTTATTCATTATTACTATTACTATTACTATTACTATTACTATTATTATAATTATTATTATTATTATTATTATTAGTATTAGTATTAGTATTAGTATTATTATTATTATTATTATTATTATTATTATTATTAATAACTATATATATATATATATAAATGATGTTAAAAATCCCAAAATTAATATTCGCACACAAAATAAATTCTAGAAAATTATTTTATAAATTTTTAATAAATACTACACTCAAATATTTTATGAAAATATTTTGTATTTAATAATTAGACATTTATTTAGTTATAATAAATCAAGTAATTATGTTATCTAATTAACTAAGTAAATAATTAAATAGTTATCCACAAAACAGGTAATAGAAAATATTATACAATTCTATAAAAAGAGAATGTACCTAATTTGGCACAAAAAATTATGGGATGCTAATTGTAGGAAGTTGGAGTTAAAAAATAACCAAATTAAATTATATATATAACATCTAAATATTTAATAATTAATCTATGGTTGTTACACTAATGTCATACTAATGCCAAGGGATCGAATTTATGTGCCATGAAAAGATCCTACAGATAGTGTCTCCTGTGTAGGCTACTTCCTATGAAGGGCGATATAGATTTTAGGGCTATCCTACATTATTAATGTCCAAACCATTGTGGAGTGTCCTAATAAAATTATTAGATTTTAATTGATTTAAAAATTACTCTAAAACAAATACAAGAAATACAAAATACCTATTTTTGGGAGAGGGGGTTTACAATCTACCCAACTTAAAAGAATTTTGTCCTCGAAATTAAAAATAAGGCATGATTTTCTAAATCCCTCACATTCGCATACGAGGCAAGTCTATCGTAATCTCCTCCAAAAATTTAAGTAACAAAATCTATTCAAATTTATCGCAATCACTTCAAAATTAAAGTAACCACTGCTTAAATCAAAATTCAACCTATCGTAATCTCTTCTCGGTTTTTAAATCATCAACATCCAAATTTTAAGTCAAATCCATATAACATCTTCAAGATTTAAATAACCTACATCAAATTTTATGTCACGATCTCCAACTATTATAATCTCCTCTAGATTTTAAATAATAAACAATTCTAATCAAATCTTATTCCTATCTTCAACTTAAGAATTTTATACTTTTCAAATTTTAAACTCAATTTTCATCCTCAATATTTCAGATAGGTGATCCAACAATCAATATTTAACTTTTAATTCAAATCATCAAATTATAAAAAATTTAAATCTAATTCACCAATTGTTCAAGTCTAAGATTTTATAATTATCCTCAAAATTTAAATCGATGATTCAACCTTCAATATTCAAAATTTAAATTATGTGCTCAAAGTATAAATATTTGGTCCTCAATATCAAGATATCAAATTTTATTAAATCCTCATCATCTTAATCATTCTTCAACAAAAAAAAATTCAAAATTTAAAATGACTTAAATCTCTCAATCTAATCTTAATTGATCACAATCTAAAAGAATTTTACTCCAAGTTAACAATGCGACTTCTACCCAACTTAGAATTTACCCATCTATCACATAAGGCTATACATTAAAAAAAATATTCCTCAAATTATTTTTTATTTAATCCTCAAAAGTTTTAACACCAAATATATCCCTTATGATATGCCCTTAATTACGAAATTAGTCACCAAGTAATGTGATTGGCCTATGGGGTATATCTGGTAGTCTCCGTGTATCAACTTATACCAAGCACGAGCGTTCGTCTTTCCGAAATAAGGAAAGACGAAGAACAATAATAAAGAATTCAAAAAAGGAGGTGATAGAATACAAGTACGGAGTTCAAAGCGATTTTAAGAATTCAAAAGAGAGTTGTAAAGGCAGTTGTGGATTGATTTTTTTTTTTTTGGTAAATTCCTATTCACATGTTCATATCAGAACAGTTATGTGTCTGATATGATATTCTCTGACTTGTCTAGGGGGCAAGTATATTCGTCTAACAAGTTGAGTCAACTATATATCTCAATCCATGTAAGGTAGTCATACGAAGAGTGAACCAAGCTTACTAAGGTTGATCAGACCATAATACACTGATTCTAAATAAATAATTGTATTAGTGTGTGCACACAATAATACATATGTCATGAATAAGCTCGATAAAAGAATAAACTTGCAAAACTAGGCTATAATAGCAGCATAAGTCGAGGTAGTACAGAAAATATAAATATGTTGGATTATGATGAAAGAAGGTACAAAAATAATTCAAGTTCACCAAGAAGATCGGTGTTGTGCCTCTACAGTTGCTATACTAACTTCTTATCTAAGTCTTTGGTCGACCAAAGGGGGTATGACCTCTAAGTTCTACAGTTTGGACAAACACTATCTTCTTATTCAAGTCTATAGTTGGTGTCATTCAATTACAATTCATTAATGGGTTAAAATGACTATATAATACTAGGTTATGAGACATACTACCCAACTTACAAGAATTTAACTAATAGTGTTATTGAACATTATAGTAGATATACCTAGTACAAGTCACCTTCCTAACCCCTATCAAGCACGAAAGAAAAGATAAGATTGACGTTGTGAAAGAATCAAGCAAGATGCAATGCGAATAATCAAATAAGAATGCGAAATAAAATCAAGGGAGGTGATTAAATAAGTGGATGAGATCCTATATTCTAATCCTATGTGTAGGCTTGCTCGGTACAATAACGTAACCGAGACAATATGCTCTCGACCTGCACTGGCCACCACAAAAATATGTCACGTCCCAGTCCCAAAATACGTAAGACTAGGAATACGTAAGCATGCCAGCCGTATGTATATGGCAACTCCAATATATGGATACCATAATTCATACGTACGCTGTAATATAAATAATAACTGACTTGTGGTATATAATTATCACAAGTCACAGGGCATAACTAAATCTCATCCACAGAATCAAATAAAAATAAATAACCAATCTACTATATAACTGAATCTCAATATAAAGTATCAAAGAATGATAGTCGGGTGGAAACAAATCCACTACCAAACTAGAATATAAGGGAAACCACATAAGAACATCTAATGAACAATGAGACTCGAAAAGAAGACCTCCTCGAAAGAGATAAGTAGCAAGTCCTGATCCATGCTCCTGCGAATAGTCAAGATCGTCTACACCTGGAAAGGAACCATGTCCTCAGAGGGACGTAACAAGATACATAGAAGCATGCCAATTTGAATACAGTAAACATGTATAATAGGTAAAAAATATGTAAGTACGCTGTACAAGACAATCTATATGAATGCATAATGAGGACAACTTTTTGACGTATGGGCATGGGTAGGCTACTCTATCTAATCTCATAACTCTCACACACACACGTCTAGAACATCAAAAATCGACATACCGCGAGGGTAGCGACCAGCACGACTCCAGAAATTGACATACCGCGAGGGTAGCGACCAGCGCGACATACTATCGTAGTGCATGCTAGATACTACGGTTTACCAGAGTGGTTATAGCCTATATGCCTACTGATTATCCTTCCCTCCCATTATACTATGTGTCAAGTGTGTGTCAACATATATGTAGTATATAATTATGACTGAAAGAAAATACACATGCAATGAATATATAAAAATATAATAAGCATACAAAGTACTATAAGCAATTTGGCAAGGTATCTTGCTTGGCAAGAAAGCTGCAAAGTGGAAGCGTCTAGACGTCAGGCACAATGGATCAGAAACTATGGAATCAGAATGAACGTCTCCGGATGCTGAAATAAATATCACCAATATTTCCATAATAAGCAAGATAGCTAGAAAATACTACCCTTTCATCCAATTTGGACACAGAAGCAAAACGATAATTTTGGGTCAAAGCGGACTCCACATATGGGCCACTTTGCACCGAAAAGTATTCTAGAGGTAAAGTTTTCTAAATGAGACAAATTATAGGTCAAAGAAATTCTAAACGTCAATATGAACTCAACGGTATGTCCAATTTTGAATTCCGGTGAGCCGAACAAAAATTCGCTCTTAAAGTCAACCGTAGGGCCCACAAATAAACGGCTTGGTCAACTATCTCAGAATCGCGTGAAACTTGGGTCACAGGACCAGCGTGATACCATGAATCCAATGGCGTAAGTTTCGTCGCATTCCGATGAGCGTACACTAAATGGTGCGGTATTTTGTAAAAGTTACGATACGGAGATTTTTTACGGATACATGTTGATTCCGATGCGCGCACACGTCCGAATCAGCTTTCACGAAAGCTCACACGTCAGGATATACCATACGCTTCTTTTGGTGCAATTGGTACGTGAAGAGGCGGTCCCGTTTGGCGGGGCGCACTCCGTATTACAAATTTTCAATTTTAAAAAGTTAAATTTTTGGTCGATTTGGAGGCCGAATAATTTTACACAAAACGAATTTAGAAAAGCTAAAAAAACAAAAAAATTCTTGGTTATATTGGGAATAAAAAATCTTTAATTTTTTTTGAAAATATTAAATAGGTTGATGGCAAATTGGGTGTGAACACGAGGTTTTGGATTCGAAATTCTGAACTGTTTTGGTCAGTTTTCTGGTCATTTTTCGGTCGATTTTTTGACCTATCCGGGACACGAAAACTCATGCTGTTTGAATGAAAATCCTAAAGGGTTAGGTTGTGAACGTACACGAATAAACCGCACACAAAAAGGACGAGAGATGAGGGAGTTGTGTCACCTTGAAGTAGGGCTGTTGGAGGCAGTATTCTGTGCACTACGCGCGGCGCGCGCGGGGACGGCCGGCGGCAGCGGTCGGCGCGGGCTGCGGTGGCGGTCAGGGCACGGGGTCGACGTGGTCGCTAGGGGTTCGGTTAGAGTTAGAGTTTGCGTTAGGGTTTGGGTTGTAGTTTGGAGTATATATATATCGAGAGGGGGAGAGAGAGAGAGAGAAAGAGCCGTGAGAGGGGGGGTGGATGGGTTCTAGTGTGAAGGGGTAGTGGGGATTAGGTTTAGTTAAGGATTTATTAGTTAGGGTTTTTTTAGTTATTGTATTTTATCTTTTCTCTATCTTTTCTTTTCTTTTCCTTTTTTTTCTTTTCTTTTCCTTTTCCTTTTCCTTTTTCTTTATTAATACTATTACTATTATTATCATTTTTATTTATTATTACTATTACTATTATTATTATTACTATTATTAATATAATAATTATTATTAATAACTATATATATTAACATATATATATATTTACGTATATAAATGATGTTAAAAATCCCAAAATTAATATTCGCACAGGAAATAAGTTTTAGAAAATTATTTTGTAAAGTTTTAATAAATACTACACTCAAATATTTTATGAAAATATTTTGTGTTTAATAATAAGACATTTATTTAGTTATAATAAATCAAGTAATTATGTTATCTAATTAACTAAGTAAATAATTAAATAGTTATCCACAAAACAGGTAATAGAAAATATTATGCAATTCTATAAAAAGGGAATGTATCTAATTTGGCACAAAAAATTATGGGATGCTAATTGTAGGAAGTTGGAGTTGAAAAATAACAAACTTAAATTATATTATAACATCTAAATATTTAATAATTAATCTATGGTCGTTATACTAATGTCATACTAATGCCAAGGGATCGAATTTTTGTGCCACGAAAAGATCCTACAGGTAGTGTCTCCTGTGTAGGCTACTTCCTATGAAGGGCGATATAAATTTTGGGACTATCTTACATTATTAATGTCCAAACCATGGTGGAGTGTCCTAATAAAATTATTAGATTTTAATTGATTTAAAAAATACTCTAAAACAAGTACAAGAAATACAAAATACCTATTTTTGGGTGAGGGGGTTTACATGAGGTATTAACATAAAACCATAAACTATAAAAAAAATTCATCTTGAAACCTTCCATCAGTCAAGATTAAGTATACATAAAAAAGAAAAGAAAAATAAGAGAATTATTCCTCCTTCCCCAACTCCACCCCCAATAGCACCCCCTCCACCCAACCCCCGTGCCCCCAGCAGGCCCCCCCTCCAGGTCGCCCCTCCCACTCGTACGCACTCCCCACCACGCCCTCCCCCCACCCCGCTGCGCCCTCCCCAGCCCACCCGCTCCTCAGCTGCCACCCCACTTCCCGTCGCCCCCACCCCCACCGACTGTACTCCACCCCTCCGGCTGGCGCCACATGCCGCCGTCACACGCTATTGCTCTCTATCGGAGAGAAAAGGGGAAGGAGAGAAAAGAGATATTTTGGTCATTTACAATCTTATGTTGACATTGGTAGAAAAGAGACTAGAGGGAGGGTATTCGGTTGGTATCTATCAAAGTTTATGATATAACTTGAAAAACTTGAATAGTTGAGAGTTTCAAGTTGTAATTTAACCAGACTGTGTTTGATTGGACTTTTTTTTCATGAAAAATATTTTCATCACAAAATTTTCACTAATTGTAGTGTTTGATAGTTTATATTTTTCACAGAATTATTTTTCAAATAACTATAATCTTCTATATTTTTCTCCAAAATGATATAAAATGAAACTAATCCAACCCATAGGAAAATATCATTTTCTCGTAGAAAATAATGACAAACAAATACAAAATTAAGTTTTCCATGATTTTTTTTAAAATTTTATGAATTTTTTTTCTAGAAAAATAATTTCGTAGATTTAATTTCTTTTCCACGTATTTTTCAACTTACAATCAAAGGCAAAAAATAAATATATGCCACTTGTACTGTATTGTGTATTTGGGCTGATGTTTTTTTTTTATTTGATTTGGGCGATGTAAATTAATGGCCTGGGCCGGGTTTGATAAAACCACCCTTTAAATATCTCTTTCCATCCCCAAATCTCTTCCAGAGAAGAAGAAGAAGAAAGAATGGTTGCGGAACTATCTCGAGGTCCGGCGGCGAGAAAGGTCCGATGGGGGGAGCTCGAGGAGGACGACGGGGAGGACCTAGACTTCCTCCTCCCCCCTCCTGTGGTGGTGGGCCCCGACGAGAACGGGGTGAAGAAGCTCATCGAGTACAAGTTCAACGACAAGGGGGACAAGGTCAAGATCACCACCACCACCCGGATCCGGAAGCTGGCCCGGGCACGCCTTAGCAAGCGCGCGCTCGAGCGCCGCTCCTGGCCCAAGTTCGGCGACGCCGTCCACGAGGATGTCGGCAGCCGCCTCACCATGGTCTCCACCGAGGAGATCCTCCTCGAGAGGCCCAGGGCTCCAGGTTCGTTCCCTTCTCTTCTCATCAAACCCCCCTTTTTTTTTTACTTAGATTTTAGTTTCTGAGGTTTGGGGATTATTGTTATGTTGTGTTGATTTTGATGGATTGTGGAGTTTTCGAAAATTTGTTCTTGATACGAGAAATATGAGGGACCGATTAGAAGAAGATGACAGTTCTTAGATGCTAAGAAAGTTCAACTGAATTTTGTCCATCCTGAGTATTTCTACATTGTTTATGATTATGGCGGCTCTCGTTGGGTTGGGTTGGGTTGGGTTGTCTTGTAATCCGAAGTTGGGAATGGGATCGAAGGAAAGAGGTAGTCTTTTTCATAGGAAAGAGGAGAAATCCTACTTAAATTGCGATGGTTGGATGTGTTCTTAGGTTTGCTGATGTCGAGGTTGTTTTGTGGCTCCTAATTTTAAATTTTGAGGGTTTGAGGGATGTATTAGAAGATGATAGTATTTGGATAATAGAAGACAATTAAACAGCAAATGCATGAAAAGATGATGAAGCACGGTGTAATGAAACATAGTTAGAAATGAGATGCTTATTTTTGTGATACAAAGACGTTTTCTTTTTCTGAGAGCAATAAGAAGATCATCTGGATCTGTAGTGATGGGAGCAGAAATCTCAGGCACGGAAGATGATTGGTTGATGACTGAATTCTGCAGAACCACTGGCCTGTCCTTGGATCTCTGATAAACCTGTAAGTGGGGAATGAAGACAAAAATTGATTCAGGAATGACCGAAAGTGGTATGGAAGATAACAAATCTGTTTTAAAAGGAATACAACGGTCTCCTGAAGGAAAGAAAGGGATAGACTCAAAGAATGTAACATCCGCACTGACATAATATTTGCGTGGCTGTGGACTGTAGCAACGATATCTTTTTTGAGTACGAGGATAACCAAGAAGACACACTTCAGAGATCTTGGAGCTAACTTATCTCGATTAGGTTCCAAGTTATGAATAAAAGCGACACACCCAAACACTCGAGGATGTAAGAAAAAAGGTGCAACATCTGTATGTAATATGGTAAATGAAACTTTGTTATTTAACACAGATGATGGCATGCGATTAATTAGATAACATGCAGTAAGAACGGCATTTGCCCAATGTTGTTTAGGGACATGCATATTGAACATGAGAGTTCGAGCTACATCTAAAATATGTCGATGTTTGCGTTCGACTATACCATTTTGTTGAGAGGTGTGGACACAACTGGTTTGATGAATCATACCACGATCAACACAGAAATTGTTCACAGAAGATTGAGTATACTTCAAAGCATTATCAGAACGCAGAATTTTGATACGTTTATCAAAGTGAACATAGACTTCATTATAAAAGGCAGATAACACATTTGGAAACTCAGATATTTCTTTCATTAAATAACATCAAGTCATTCTGGAATAATCATCAATAAAAATAATAAAATACTGAAATCCTTTTGGACTTTTGACTCTAGACGGATCCCAAATATCAGAATGAACAAGATCAAAAGACTCTAATTGACGACTCTCACTACGACAAGGGAAGTAACTACAACGATGCTTGTCTAACTGACAAGCCTCACATTCAAGACTAGAAACATGACTCAAACTAGGAACAATTTGACGCAACTTAGCCAAAGACGGATGTCCCAAACGATAATGTCACAGCAATGGAGAAGTAAAAACAGAAGTGAAGGCCTTTCCAGGTAAGATCCAAGTAGTACAGTCCATCTTTTTCATGTCCCGAATCAATCATCTTCTTCGTCCTGAGGTCCTGAAAAACACACGAATTGAAAAAAAAATGTCACATAACATTGAAGAGATTTGGTTAACTGGATCACAGATAACAAATTAAATGAAAAATTAGGCACATATAATGAATCAAATGATAGTGATATAGTAGGGTGAATGACACATTTTTCAAGCACAGGACGAGTAGACCCATCATCCAAGATAATATTATGTTTCATGGAACTACGATTATGAAAGAGGGATGTTATATCAGACATATGAGAGCTTGCTCCTGAGTCGATGACCCAAGAGATGGATGGTGACTGGGTTGCCACAAAAACATGATTACCTATATGTGCCATGGTTGTAGTAGGTTGGGAGGTGGTACTAGCGAGGATCTGTTCAAATGGAGATGGTATCAGATGTTGAAGTCTAATTGAAACCCGAAGTTTCATCTCTGGGAGCAGAAGTGGTGACCTGGGACTGCATATTTTCATCATGCACTTGATGTGCATATTTTGGTTTACCCCACTTGTCCCAACAATAGTCTTCCACATGACCGAACATTCCACAATAGTTACACTTCCGTGGTTGACCACAGCTACCACCACCGCTACCACCACCACCACCACCGTGGCCACTACCAAGACCATTGTCTCTACCACCACAGCCTCCTCCTCGACCAAAACTACGATCACCATCTCTATCGCCACGTCCACTACCATGTCCACCACCACGACCAACAACACTAGAAACTAGGACAGAAGAGTTAGTACTCGGCACCACAGAACTCTGTCCCAGAAAGGAATGATTGAGACGGGAGAAAGTATCTGCCACCGTAGGTAACTGCTCTCCAGCAAGTATTTGAGCTTTATAAGGTTCGAGCGCAGGATCCAAGCCGGCTAGGATAAGTCCATGAAACTCTTCCTTCTGTCTCTGAGATTCCTTCAAATCAGTAGTTACATGATGATATTGAAGCAATTCCTCCTACAAAGCCTTCTTTGAAGCCAGATACTCATTCACAGGCTTTGTATTAAGCAATAACTTGTACAACTCATAGATACGGGCAACGTTTCGCTTCTGCGAATATGAATCTTCCAGAGATGCCCAAATCTATTTGCTTGATTCACACCACTGAACATTAGCAGCGATATGCGGTTCCATACTATGCCACAACCACAACATAACGTATGCATCTGCACTCATCCAATCTTCATACTCAGCGGAAGTTTCAGGCGGGGGTTCTTCCGTCAAAATCTTCAACTTCTTTTTCGTCCTTAACACCACTTTGATAGATTTGGACCAGGCAATGTAGTTCCCACCATTGAGTTTCACCGCTGTAATCGATTTTTTCAATTCATCATTATGAATAACAGTAAAAGGAGAACCACCTCCGCTACCACCACCACTATTAACCTCGCTAGAAGATCCGGTCCCCACCATACTTGCATATGCAACAGAAAGACGAGGTCTTTGAAGCCCTAGATTTCACAACGAACCTCAACCGACGACGAACAACCAACGGAGATCTGTAGAAACCCTAGATCTCATAAACGAACAACGAACGACGACGAACAACGAACGACGAATCATGAAAAGTAGATAAAACAGCTGAATTTTTTTTTTTGGAGATGGAGATGTACAGTACTTTCAAATATATACTCTGATACCAAATGAAGTTTGTAGATGGAGAGGAGAAGGAAAAAAAAGTAGGAGAAGAGAGAATATGAGAAAGGAGATTGCAAGGGCCTTGAATCCTAGATTGCATCTCATGTCTATTTATATTGATATGCAATACACCCACAATTACTATTATACCCTCGTATGATAAATAACAAAATAAAATAACTCTAATAGGCATATATAGACCGACATGTCTGGTTGACCCTGATATGTTGGTCGACATACGACTTTAGCCAGGTTGGTTGATTGTGCCAGCAATCGTTGCACCACCACATCAATCGCCTCCAGGCAAGTTGCTCTATTTAAACAATTTTTTATTATACATGTTCTTTTTACAAGAAACCCTTGAGCCAATTAATTAAGATATATTTTTAATGTCCCAGGCATCCGACATGAACCTGATTTCCGATGTCTAAAACCTCGATCATAGCTAGGAAGCATGGAACGCCCACTCGAACACGTATCAGATACAACAAAGGACACTAGAACATAAACAATTGGTACCATGTCCATGTCACTTGTCCTTGAGACTTCTTAACTGCCCTTAGAAGTGCCATAGGATAAAATCATCTCATCCCTAGAAAGTGTGTATGTGCACTAGTGATCTTTTTTCATCAATGAATGTATTGTGCATCAAGCTAACATGTTGTGGTTCTATTTATCTAACTGATGATAGTAGCTATCCACGCATTATCGTCAAATATGCTTGCAACTTAAAAACTTTTTTTTTTTTGAGAACTATAGTATTCTTGTTGGTCTGCCAATGTTTCAGAATTCAATGCTGTGAGAGAGAGGTCTCTCTCCTGGACTATGTTATCTGGACTCGGGTACGGGTGTCGGGTACGGGTACATATCCAAGAGTCGGATCCTTCAAACTCATAATTGAAGGACATACGGACTCGGCTAAAAATGATTCAAATTTTGGATACGGGTACGGGGATATGACTATAAAATAAATACATTTGAATATGGTTTCATAAAAAGACACATCATTTAATTAAATTTGTATGGCTTCATAAAAGACATGTAATTAAATTTGCACGGTTTCATAAAAAAGGCACTCTTTAATTAAATTTATATGATTTCATAAAAAGACAGTTGTAATAAAGTTTGCATTGTTTCATATATTTAAGCTTATAATTAAATTTGCATGATTTAATAAAAAGACATCATGTAATTAAATTTGTAACGTTTCATAACTTTACTACCAATCCACCATATTAAAATAAACTATCTACTTCACTACCAGTTTTCTGACTGTCACCATGAAGAATACGATTGTCACTATGGAGGGCCGGATACGAATTCCATATCCATATTCATGTCCTAACCGGTGGACACAGGTACTTCTCCTAAAGTGGAGAGTCCGGATAACATAGCTCCTGGATATGTTGTTGGGTTGAATGTGTGTGACCTTTGAAATTTGTACTTTGCATGCCATTGTATCTCTTTTAAAGTTTCTTGTGCTAGCAAACAAGGTCATTGTTCGAACCTTCATTAAGAATCTAATTGTTGAAGCATTTGGCTGATGCCTGTCTGTTTAAGGTTCAAACCTTCCTACGGATGTAGATTGTGGACACGGTGTTTACTTTTAACAGGATCAATGTTTTTAGCCCTTTTTAATCATTTTGCCATGAATCTGTCATTTTAATTATACCCATGAATCACTGTGTTATTCAACCTTTGCTGCTTCTTTCTCTCGTCCCTTTGATGAAGTTGAGTTAGTGTGATATTCCTTCCTGCACCATTACCACACATACAAGCAAATGTTTTATGATCAAGTAAATGTAAACTGCAGGGACGAAAGCTGAAGATACAAAGGTTGCAGGAGATCCACTGGCTGCGATGGGAAAATCAGGTGCTGTTCTGATGGTTTGCAGGACATGTGGCAAGAAGGGTGATCACTGGACCTCTAAATGTCCCTACAAGGATCTCGCCCAACAGGCTGAAAGCTTTGACAAGGCCCCAACCTCAGATGTAGCTGCTTCATCCTCTGGTCCTACTGCCAAGGGAGCATATGTTCCCCCTGGCATGAGACCTGGTGCGGAGAGACCTGGAACTGAGATGAGGCGCAGAAATGATGAGAACTCTGTCCGGGTCACCAACCTTTCAGAAGATACCCGGGAACCTGACCTCCTTGAGCTTTTCCGCACTTTTGGTCCTGTGACCCGTGTTTATGTTGCTATTGATCAGAAGACTGGAGTGAGTAGAGGATTTGGTTTTGTCAACTTTGTGAGCAAGGAAGATGCAGAGAGAGCTATTAACAAGCTCAATGGCTATGGTTATGACAACCTTATTCTGAGGGTTGAGTGGGCCACACCAAGACCCAACTGATTCAAAGCTCATTTGGTAAAAATCACAGATCAAATTGCAGTTCGGATAAGATTTTATTTTTCCCTTTTTGACTGGACAAATTATGGTTTGGCTTGTTAGACAACTTAATGTTGCTGGTATAATGTTCATGTTTGCTCCGTTTTACATTAATGTGAGGATGGGACATCAGCTTCTCTCAGACTTTTGTTTTGTTTTTTGAACTTGGATGTTGTAAAGATTTTATAATGTTATTTTGACCTCTATATTTAATGCCTTCAAACATTTCCAAAGGAATATGTAGAAAAATATTGTGCTGCTGCTTCATGATGTGGTCTTTAGATTATTGAGACCTAAAGTTCTCATCATACGTTGGACCATTACCATTTTTAAGTAATCCTTTGCTCTGTTGGATCTGGAAAAGCTTGGTATATGTTGTCGAAGCTGACTGCGCAAATCTCTTGTTGTTGATGGCATCTACCGAATTATTATTATTCACAGCTGCATGCAGATATGTTATTAAGATTGGTTAATGTAACAGTTATTTTGAGTGAGGTAATAATCATCTTGTTCAGAGTTTCTCAATTGAGGTCTCAGATCTGGTCTCCTGGTGCCCAAAGCACAGTAGATCTGCTGGTCCCGTCTCAAAGTAGTTTAGCTGGAGCAAATTGAATTTTATGTGAGAAACAGACATGCATGCTGCATGCATACTTGATGTCAAGCTAGCTAGCTCTCTCTCTCTCTCTCTCTCTCTCTCTCTCTCTCTGCGTTGTAATGATGATGTTGGTCTACCTGAAAGTTTTATTTTGATAATAGGGGCTGGAAGAATTATCACGCATGATGGATAAGGAGGAAGACCGTCCAAATTAATAATGGGAGCTGTAAATGCCAAGGAGAGTTTTACAATGTCCAAGGATTGTACAAATTGAGTTACCAAAACTATTCTTAATTAATTACACTTTTATAAACAACTTATGGCTGTTCTCTCATATCAAGAGATTAAATGAAATCAGTTCCTAACACTTTCCAAAACATTTTTTTCTGTCTTTGTATGTGAAGTGAGAAACCAGATGAAATAAAATCAGTAATGAGTGCCATTTCAACCTATATCCAAATGAGTGCTAGCTTGCCGAGAAACAATCCTGAATAACCAAAACAAGAGAAGTGAACCATAATACATTTGCCAGCCAACCTATTAGCATAAAATGTAAAGCAGAACAAAGTCATGATACCACCCCACATTTAGCAGCAGCTTAGTCCAATTTTACTCAAAAGAAGTTATCAATGCCATCAGGAAATGAGTTCAGGTCGAGCATATATGAAGTGCTTTTCATGTTCAGCTTGGCTAGGAGCAACAAGAAGAGAGTGCGGCATGCCATCTCTAACATTTTCTGGACATGTTCGGCGATTATGATCGACTCCATTGCAGATGCTACAATGCCGTATTTTTTCAACGAGTTCAAATTCAGAACAGGGCTCGCATCATTTATAAGCCGATGTAGTTGTTTTTTAGCATCTTCCCTTCGACTTATAGGCAATTTCAATTTCTGATATTCATTTTAATAATAATTTTTAATTGATCTGTATGACTGTTTGGCGTAACATCAAAAGAGAGCTCATCAATTCGTGAGTGTATATCAGAGAGATGGAGCCCATTTTTCATAGTTCTCATTATATGAGCACAAGGAAGACCGGTAGTTGCAAAAAAAATGGTCCTTGCATGTAGGCAATGCTTGCCTACTTGAAGATGATTTATACTGCTCAAACAGCTTACAAGGATACACGATGGAACAATTCTTGAAAAAAAAAAGAGAATTCACGTTATACGAAATTTTTGTCTTTTCGATACCAATCTGAGTTGTGAGTTCTTTGAAACCATTTTCAATAGTAAGACATATCCTTTCTTCCTTAAGATCACCTGTTGAGACTTGCAGACGTTGCATGTGCACCTTCAGCCCAAAATGCAAGTATCTATCTGCCCATGCTGCCACAAATTGCTCTTTGAAAGGAAGCCAAGTACTTCTGTTAATGTAATTGACAACAACTACTTTATCTTTGTAAACAACTTCAAATTCTTTCCATGCCTCATTGTAAGCCGACTCGGTGGGAGAATGAATTAGTTCAATCCATCTACGTATAAAATTTGTCCGTTCTTTTTCTTCTTCAAAGCGTGGTTTGCATTTGGCCAAGAGGTTCTTTTCAATGTGCCAAACACATAAAAAGATGTATACTTGTTGGGAAGACAACTTGTACTGCTTTCATCAAAGCTAGTTTTATATCGGTCACAAACACAACAGGTCAACATCTCCTTGAACATAGTGAGAGCCCAAATGTAGTCTTCTTCTTCCTCTTTGCACAAAAAAAAAAAAAAAAAACTCGAATAGAAGGTTGTGTTCAGACTTGTTACTCCAACAATACCAAGCAACGACATCTTGAATTAGTTCGTCTTATAAGTGCAATCCATAACAAAGATATTTGCGTAAGTCTTCCTCAAGGTAATGAAAATAGGATGTGCAAGAAATAAATGTGTCAGACGATTCTCAGCATCACTTGAGATTGTGTGTAAACCCTCCTTCAGAAAGCTCGTCCAATAAAGCTTGGATTGGTATATGACCACCTCTTAATATCTCTTTGCGGATATTGGCCTTTACGCTATAAAGACTCCTAGACTTAGCTCAAAGATTTGGATTAGCTTGATGAAGTGGTCATAATTTGGCGTGGCGGTATACCAGCCATTACCATTTCTTTGATCCTTGAGCGCACTTCCTCTGTAAATTGACGAAATGAAGGATGTGCAAACATGTCGTTTGATGCTTCATGAATGTGGATGTCAATCCTGACTCCAAGCATCCAAGACCCATCAAATTATTTGTTACCCCTTATTTCAAAAGGGCAATTTATAAGTCGAGTGCTAGTTTTTCTCTTTCGGTTTTCAATCAGAACTCCCACCCTATTTCGATAAGTGCCCGCTCTATCACAACCAATTGTGACGTACTTATTCTTTTTAGAATCCTTTATGGATGTTGCATATCCTTGTGCAAAAGAAAACATGTTAACATAATAAAGTAGCTTTCACGACTTTCAAATATTTTTTCTGTTGGTGGAAGCATTTTTCTTGGCTCAAAATTCTCTTGATTGTCGTTCATTATCAACACTTATAATTGTTCAAGTTCCATTGAGATTGTTCCAATCACTTCATTCTCTACTTCAGTATCCATTATAGATTGTGATTGAAAAAAATAGATAAAGGTTGAGATGTATTGACATATATCATACAAATATGTAGGGTTTTGTAAAGAAGTTACAACAAACTATTTTCCTACATAAATAAAATAATAGTTACAAAATAAATTATGCCAAATAGTCATATTAATTAAAATCACTATTTGAACAGTTGGAAAATAAATATCAGAAATGGCCTGTAAGTTGAAGGGAAGATGCTCAAAAGCAACTGTTAGTCCCGAGGTGGATCAAAGATGGTAGAACGCGGACCATAGCGGAGCTACTAGCGAGACCCGAAGTTCCGCTCTTTACTGGAACCCAAGTGTTTGTCGAGATCAGAGATTCACACAAGAGTTCCTCATCTGATATTTTTCGATTCCAACAAAGCACGAACCAAGAACATCTTACAAACAAACTCCGAAGAAAATAAATATTACAACAAGCAACAAGAAAAACGTTCTTCTCTTTACGTTTGCAAACGCTACAATGAGTATGAACGAGCAAAAAAAAAGCTGAAGAAAAGTCCCTTACTGGGGTGGTCAAAACCATCGTTGCTCAAATATAATTCGCCGTACAGACGATTTGCCCTCAGGAACCAGCAAGTTCATAAATGAACTTCTAGAATGCTCAATGTAATATTCGAAAACACTCAAAAACACTATGTGGGAGGGGGACACTTTGGGCCGCATTTGCGATCAGGTGTTCTCTGTTTTTCCATCTTTTTTTTCCTCTCTAAATGAAAGAGAAGCTCCTCTCTATATAGAGAAAAATATCACCTATGCAGCCTGAGGAAACTCCAGGCCGCTTATGCACTGACCGACCAGATCTCCTAAAATCTGGGTGTTAGAACCGCAGGAGCCGTCCGCGCCGCCTCCGTCGCCGGTCACGCTGTACTGCATGAAGCAGACAACGCCACCAAACGTCCACTACCAGAATAAGTCAAATTAGCGACGTCTAAAAACGTCGCTAAATATCCAAAAAATATCGCTAAGTTGGTTTAGCGACGTAATTAGCGACGTTTTAAAGAATTCGGAAAAAATCAAGTCGCTAAAACAAAAAACGTCGCTAAACGTCGCTATACCGACATTTTTAGCGACTTTAATATGTCGCTAAATTTAGCGACGTTTAGCGACGCCGCGTCACTAAATAGCGACGTTCATTAAAGTCGCTAAACGTCGCTAATTAGCGACGTTCCACCGACGTCTTTAATGACCTGGCATTACTGCCATGTCAGCAGTTTGCGACTTACAGCGACGATTTTAGCGACGTTATTAGCGACGTATTTAGCGACGTATAACAGCATTGCTAATTAGCGACGTATTTAGCGACGTAAATGAACGTTGCTAAACGTCGCTAATTTTCAAAAAAAAAAAAAAAAAATATTACTGAATTGCATTTCTGGGTTTACCAACCCCCTTGGGTTCATTATCAGGTATATGATGGTAGTAGAAATAATTGAATAAAGAATACAGTAGCAGCACCAAGGGAGAAAATTCTAGTGCACTGGGTAAATACATGCCAAGTATTAGTCATCAGTTGTAAACCAAAATATGAATAATATAATAAAATTTGAAGAAAAGAAAGCATCCAGCAAATCTCATCGTAAACGTAAAGAATATGGCAAATTTATATCCATACAATCGCATCCTAAATAATAAAAAAAATATAAATATCCAGTAACTAACTATACTACTGTGGATCTGCAGGAGGCTGACCACCGGCGCGCTTGAAGGATAAGAACTGCTCATACTCGTCCCGTGGAATCGACATCGATGTCGATGGAGAAGGCAGTGACGTCGGTGGAGTCTGTGTCGATGTAGGCGCACCAAGAGGCCGTGCCCGCTCCAAGTCTGCGAGTCGCTGGTTGTAAGAATCCATGGTAGATAACAACCTCGTACTGCTATGAACCATTGAATCCTGCATCATCGTCAGCCTCTCGCCCATTGATAGCTGTGATGCCTGCAGCTCCATGATGTTGCGGTCATTGGAGGCTCTAATATCATTTGTCAAATCTCGGAGCTCCGTCATGCTGCGGTCGAGCATATCGAATCGTGCGATGAGCATTGGATCGTCCGCCTGCGGCTGGGACTGGGGCTACTCCTCCATCCTTCGCAGCAACTCGTCACGGAGAGACGCAATCTGACGGTCAACGGCCTCCTGGACTCTGGCTGACGACTGCGAGTGTAAACCCCCTTACCCAAAATAGGTATTTTGTGTGTATTTTATATTATTATATTTATTATAGATATTAAATTTCTTTAGAGTATTCTCTTAGTTAATTAGAAAATAAATTTCTTAATATATTTACTTATATAAATATTTATTTAGAATTATTTTAGGTTATTTTGTATTTTTGGAGATTTTTTCTAGAATTTTTGGTAATTAAAACTTAGGAAACGTAAATTTCTAGGACTTCCATGATTTACTATAAGACCATACTTGCATATTGTTCCTACAAAATATTTATTTTAGGTTAAAATGTTTAATTATATTTTTTTGTAATTTATTTAGAATTTTAAGAAATTTATTTAGATTTTTAAAATTATTTAGGATTTATTTGGATATATATAGTCTTAATATTAGGTAGATGCTAATTTAGTGTTAATAGATATTAATAAGATTTTATAAATTATTTGTATTATCTTTAATTATATTTAAGATTATAAATTATTGGGATAAATTCAAACTCTATTTTAAATTAATTCAAATCCTGAACCTACTAGGAAAGCAACTTCATGCATATCCTATCCTTATTTAAATTCATCATAATCCTATCCAAATTAACCAATCCTAGTTGTATTTAATTAAGTAGTGTCCACCATTATAAATACCTTATCCTTCATATTTTTCTTCCCCAAATTCCTCTCTTTTTCGTCCAAAAAAATAGTCAAAATTCCTCATAAATTCAGCCTCATTTTCTACTAGTTATGACGAATTAAAAAGACGATATCTCCTAGCTCCGGACTCCAAACGCGCTCTAGTTTTTTTTAGAACTATATCAAGGTTAGTTTTCTGACTATATAAATTATTTTAATAATTTATGAACACATTTTTCCAGAAATTCTAAAAGTGTCAGTTGTCCGAAATCAGACGCGTTTTGGTATTTTCGAGATATCGGGAGATCCCGAACTCGGAATTACAAACCGTTTGAAGTTTCGGAAAGCTGACATGATGAACTTTCAGAAAAATATTTTTGCAGAATTTAAAATATAAGTTTAATCTACTGTAAAATTTGTGCAACGTAGAAGTAAATAGGAAACCACCGAAAACTGTCATCTGTGCGCCCTTGTGGCCATAACTCTTTACCGACTTATGATTTTATGAAACTGTCGATTCCAGCGTTCATGTAGCGTTGAAATATATAGGATTCCATACACAAATCCAGGATTTGAGTTGGTTGACTTTTTGGTCAACGAATTGCCTCGATTTGCGTGCCATGGATCACAAATCCGTAAAGTTGACTTTCTTTGGACCAAAATTAGGGTTTAACAATAAAATCAGATTATAATAAGATTAAAATACTATTTTAGGTTATTTTATTCAGAATTAAAATAGATTAAATGGATGAACCTATTTACCCACTTTTGTAACCTAACTTGTTTAATTTATGTGACGGGTAGATCTGACGACGCCTTGAGTTGGGACTTCATCCTTTTCAGAACAGGCAAGATACCTTGCCAAATTGCTTACAGTATTTTGCATGCTTAGTATATTTCTGTATATTTATTGCATTCTGTTTATTCTTGCATGTGTAGTTTTCTTTCATTCATTACTATGTATTAGATATGTTGACACACACATGACACTTAGTATCATGAGAGGACAATCATTAGGCGTATGGGCTTTTAACCACTCTGGTATACCATAGTAACTAGCACGCACTATGGTGGTCATGTCCGATGGTCGCTACCCCCGAGTATGTCGATTGATGGAGTCCGAGGGTCGCTATCCCAGAGGTATGTCGGCTGATGATGTCCACTGACGAGCGTATGAGTTGTGAGGATTAGATCGAGTAGCCTACCCTTGCCCATACGTCAAAAAGTTGTCCTCATTTGCATTCATATAGATTGTCTTGTACAGCGTACTTATTTATTTTCAAATAATATGCATGTTTACTGTATTCAAATTGGCTCGCTTTTCTGTATCTTGTTACGTCCCTCTGAGGACCGGGTCCTCTGCCAGGTGTATCTGTTCTTGAGTATTTGCAGGAGCGTAGATTTGGATGGTTATATATGTTTCGTGGATGTCCTCTCTTCGAGCCCGTGATTGTTAGCTGGTATTCTTATATGGTGTTGTTGTGTTGTACTTATATTGTATTTGCTCTTATATTCAAGTTGGTAGTGGATTTGTTCCATCCAACTATCATCCTTAGATACTTATATTGAGATCTAGTTATATAGATACTGGTTATTCATTTATATTGATTTTCTGTGGATGAGATTTAGATTGTACCCTGTGACTTGTGATACATTTTATACCACTTGTGGATTGATATTCATATTACAGCGTACGTATGGGATATGGTTTCCATATATTGGAGTTGCCATATCCATGCGGCTGGCATGCTTACGTGTTCCTAGTCCTACGTATTTTGGGACTGGGACGTGACAGCGAGGGCTGCGACTGCGAGGGCTGTGTGGAATGCGCAGCTGTCAGGGAGGCCCTAGATGACTGCGTCGCAACTAGGGCGCCATAGGAGCCCGTATCGTAGTACGTACCCCTCTGGAGACCACCAGCTGCGGTCATCCACAGGTCGTCCGCCGACGGAGCTGGAGCGGGCTGCGACGAAGTACCAGCCTCTCCAGGTGTAGGTGCACTAGCAGTCGCCTGCTCACGCAGCCTAAGATGCCTAGAAAGGTTTGGAAACTCGATAATTGCCTAAGTTATATTAAAATTAACACAAAGTAAAGTAATACTTACATAGGTTTGCGAGGCCCTCTCATCAATGAGATTTTCGTCCTTGCGATGGGTGGCCAAGAATACGGTCACCATGTTTGCATCCTCTCCCCTCTGTACCTGTTAAAAATATATTATTTATTACTAAACTTAAACATTTTTTTCAAGTACCATTTTATGGTACTTACATTAAAATAATATATTTTAAAAAAAAAAACATACCAAACGACGGAAATGTTCCGTCATCGGAATCGAGCCACCACACCACTTGGCAGCATTCCGCGTAGCCGCCTTGGCCTTCTCAGACCTTTCCTTGTAGCTCGGATCGTCGAATCTAGCCCTCATAGCAGTCCACTGCTCAGGCGTGATCCAACCTTGGATCGGTTTTCCAGCACGATCACGAGCCTTCTGGTCATCCAGAGCATCTCGGATAAGCTTGGCGGCAACGGTAGGAAAGAGCCGCTCGATCAACTCGGCCCGGTGCGGAGGATAAAAATACGTTTGCTATAATAAATAATTTAGTAAGTTAGCATCACAGATAAGTTATATAATATGCATAAATTAGAGGATTTATTTAATATACTTTTACCTGGAAGTGCGCAAACCAGAATGCCTTCCTCTCCTCCGGAGCCTCAGAGTAGTTGATCCAAGGGCCACTATAGTTGTTCCTCAGAAATTGGCCCATGCGTCTCTGAACAGTCGATGGACGATATCTATACAGAGATAATAATTTAGAATACTGAAAAAGTCAATATACGATGAATAAAGAAATACACGATATATATTATACTAAACCATCTAATTGACTTACTTTGTACCGTCGGCCCAAATTTCTGTCCTCGTCTCCTCCGGAGGTGCGCATGGAGGATCTTGCTGATGCTGGGACAACGTGGGCACGACCTCCTCGACATGCTCATCTGTCCCTATGGTTCCGTCAGCAGGAGGAACGATGGACGAGGGTGTACTATCACGCCTGGAACTACTCGTCCCAACAGTCGGAGATGTGAGTGATTGATATACTGGAGTACTGGGCGACGATGATCCGAAACCAACAGTAGGCAGTACTGGAGGAGCACTTTGTCTACCTCGGGACCTGTCGAATCCTCCGCGTCGTCCTGTCATATCTGATAACAACATATGATGAATATAGAGAAACACAAATATATAGTACATTCTACAGTCGAAATGTGATGCATATCTCAAAGCATAGTCAAAATATAATACATATATTCGTTAATGGGTACATCTACTTCGTCAATTTTCCAACCTTGATCTACATTCTACAGTCAAAATATAGTTACATTCTACATGCAATATATTTTATTTTCAATCATCTTCAGAAAATTCATCTTGTTCGCCTTCCTCGTCCTCCTCTTCCTCTTCCTCGTCTTCACTTTCATCTACTTCGTCTTCCTCTTCGGATAATTCTACATCTTCTACATTATTACTCGTGTAATAAGTAACTTCCGTTGAGTCCACATCTACAATATTTGTTACAAGAGGTAGATCGTCCTCCTGATAAGCTATTTCGTCAATGTCAAAGGTATTTCTAGCTTTAGTCTTGCATACTGCCCACCAATCCGACCTCGCTGTCCCCCGTCTAGGATAAGTTGTGAAGTACACGAGCTGAGCCTGACTTGATAGGACAAATGGTTCGTAGCCTTGATATCTACGCTTGTAGTTTATATCCACAAGGACATGCTTGTCAATTTTCTAACCTTGATCTTGAATCGGATCGAACCATTCACACCTGAATAGCACGATATTAGCAGGTTCTGTGCCATAATTATATGTCAACTCCACAATATCTCGTAAGATGCCAAAAAAATTATTGCCCGGATTAACGTCTTTGTAGTTCGAAGATTTGATACACAAACAACTGTTTTTCGTGGAATCAAGATCCAGAAAGCTGTCTCTGATAGGAGCATTTGTTGACTTGAACCTGAACCCATTCACACAGAAACTTGGCCATATTTTTACGGCAATAATTGGTCCCTTGGCTAGAGTTCTAATAGATTCACTCTCGGGTGTTATTAGACGATCGACCTAAATAACAAAGTAGCGATAGTAAGTTGTTTGTTTTGCAAGTGCAGAAATAAAAAGTAATTACCAAGCATCTTACATATGCGCTCAACCAAGAAGGAAAATGGCATCTCATATCTTGTTCTACTTCTTCGTCTGTTATGTAGGGTCTAGCCGACCTCAACTCATCATTATATGTGCTAAAAAACAATGAAGCAACTATTGATTAGTAGCATAATAGTATCTTATACTATTACATTGAGATGATGTAAACATGGACGTATTAATTACTTACCCCTCTAGCTTCTCCACTTCGTCCTCGTCGCAATTGAGTAGTATATACAATTAAGCAGCCCTTAGCTCATCGTCATTCAAATATCTCTTCTTCATTTTTTCCGAAGGCTTTTCGGACGCATTGAATACTTTGAGTATTGCATCATTAGATTCCTGATATGCGTCGTCGTTTTTCGGAGCTTTCGTCCTATTAGTAGCAACATGCGGTTTGAAATACGTCGAGCAAAAGTTTGTAATCTCCTCGAGAACATAAGCTTCACAAATAGAGCCCTCAACCCATGCCTTGTTTTTCACCTTTCTCTTTAGGTGATTCAGATGCCGCTCGAAGGGGTACATCCACCGATAACCGACAGGACCACCAACACGTGCCTCATAGAAAAAATGAATTGGCAAATGCTCCATAGAGTCGAAGAATCCAGGAGGAATTACCTTCTCGAGCTTACATAGTGTTACCGTAATGTCCTTCTCTTGCTTTTCTAGACGATCGACGAGCAACTTAGTACAACAAAGATCTCTGAAGAATATGCTCAGCTCTGTCAATGGGTCCCAAACGACCTATGGTAAGAATTCCCAAAATGCAATCGAAATTAACCTCTCCATGAATACGTGACAATCGTGGCTCTTCATACCCACCAGTTTGTTCTCCTTGAGGTCGACGCATCTTCTCAAGTTCGACACATACCCGTCTGAAAACTTTAGACCCTGAATCCACCTACAAAGTCTACCTTTATCCTCTTTCTCCAGTGAGAAAACTGACTTAGGTTGCTTTAACTTTCCATTCCCCTTCTCTATCAAATGCAATGCAGGACGTCTACATATTTCTTCTAAGTCCAACCTAGCCTTCGGATTATCTTTTGTCTTCCCCTTTACCTCCATTACAGTATTAATTATGTTATCAAACACATTCTTCTCGATATGTATGACATCAAGGTTATGTCTGATCAGATTAGTGCTCCAATATGGCAGATCCCAGAATATACTCCTCTTCGTCCAGTTATGGGTGCGACCAAATCCGTCACACTTGTACCCCTTAGCAGGCTCTTCGATAGCACTTGGTAAATCTTTTACCTCTTCCCATATCGTGCATCCGGGCCAGCTTGGCGGTGGATTGACCTTCTCCACAACTCCCGCACGAAAAGCATTCCGATTCCTCCGGTACGGATGATCCTTCGGCAAAAATTGTCGATGACAATCGAAGAAGCACGGTTTGCCTCCGTATTTCAAATGGAAAGCCTGAGTACGGTCCATGCAATACGGACATGAGAGACGACCATGGGTGCTCCATCCCGATAACATTCCATAGGCCAAAAAGTTGTTGATGGTCCACATAAGTGCTGCCCTCATCTGAAAATTCTGCTTTCTAGAAACATCGTACGTGTTGGCACCTACTTCCCACAGCTGATTCAACTCATCTATCAAAGGATGTAAATACACATCGATGTTCCTCTTCGGATTGTTCGGACCCGGGATAATAACGGTTAGGAACATATACGGAGTCTTCATGCACATCCAAGGCGGTAGATTGTACGGAGTGACGATCACAGGCCAACACAAATACTGGGAGCCCGAAAGTCCGAATGGGGTAAAACCGTCAGAAGAGAGCCCCAATATGACATTAAGCGCTTCCTCGGCAAAATGTGGATACTCTCGATCAAAGTGCTTCCATGCTTCTCCATCGGATGGATGATCCAATACTCCTTTGATCTGTTTTTGTCTGTGCCAACTCATGTTTTCTGCAGTCTCCTTAACCATAAACAACCGCTGCAACCGCGACATCAAAGGCAAGTAGTGCATAGAATCGGTAGGCTTCCTTGCACCGACAGACTTTCCTCTAACAGTGGCCTTGTAGTGATCAGCACCACATAATCTGCGCGCATCTTCATCATTGTCGTCTTTATAGTACAACATGCACCCGTTGCGACATGCATCAATTTTCTCGTATCCCATCCAAAGCGATCTCACCATCCTCTTAGATCGATAGAAGTCTTTAGGCAACTTTGCACCCTCGGGCAAGATCTCTATAATCAAATCGAGCAGTCGATTATAGCATTCTTACGACATGTTAAAATCGAACTTGATGCTCAATAATCTTGTAACCACCTCCAACGGTGAATGATCCTCATAACCAGGATATAGTGGAGTCCTTGCATTCTCCAGCAACTCCATAAACTTTGCAGCATCGGCATTCGGTGCCTTCTCAGCTGCATCATAATTGTCCGGATTGAATCTAGGTCCCGCCGTATCATAATTGTCCGGATTGAAACTAGGCCCCGCCGCATCATAAACCATGTTCACCAACCCGTCGTCGTAAGCATCGTGGTCGTGGACATCCATATACGGCTCCACACAGGGCTCCGACTCCGATGCTAGAGATACAAGTTCTCCGTGTGCGGTCCACTGATAGTAATTCGGCATGAAGCCCTTCGAGTATAAATGATATGTAACTTCCACTTCTGGATGATATTTCCTGTTGCGACATCTCACACACGGACACTTAATTTTGGTACCATCCATGTACTGAGGGAATGCCTTGACGAATTGCAGGAACTGCTGTACACCCTCAATGAATTCATTCCGCACACCGCACATGTCATCAGGATGACGGTTGTACATCCACGAACGATGACGCAGATAGTAATTCATATCCATTTCTAGATACTTATGCAAAAATGACAGTATGTATCATATAAATCATTACATACAGTGGTTTATCACCTAACTTCATAACTTAACCGTACTATAAAAATCATAACTGATATAATACATACTTTCATTTATCAAAGTCTAAAATAAGCAATATTTAACCCTTACTACCAAGACTAATATATATATATATATATATATATATATATATATATATATATATATATATATATATATATCATAACTTATATCAATTACTAACCAATCTTAGCTATTTACTTAATGTCCTAACCCATACTAACTCTTGCACTACCCAACTGATAACACTACTCCACATTGCTATTCTAACTGATATCTCCCCAACTGATACTTGTAACGTCATTTGCAAGTAAGTAACTAATACCAACTTCTCTTAACCAATATCTTACTATCTAACCTATCTTAACCAATTACCTATCTACCTTGGCACTCAACACTTAACTGTTACTTACCTCTCTAGTACTATCCTCATTCACTTGCACACACCTGAACTCACACAACACACGGACACCTGCACTCACATTTGCAGTGCCCTCTCAGACACATATCAAATCAACCCTCAATACCTTAGAATTATACACATACTACCCCTCCACATCAGTGCTACCATTGTTGCCCAACTCTTGCTACTGCAACAAGTTTGCACACATAGGTGCCCACTATAGGCCACAACCAAGTCACTTGCTGTCAAGACCATTGCTATCCTCTGTTGTACTTGCAGCTCACTTCTTGCAGCTATTAGCCGCTGCCGCAGTGCAAGACATCCCAGTTGTTGTTACCCTACTGAAATTATCCAAAACTCCATCCAATACACATACAATCAATCATCCTTCACACAATACCCATTGTGCTGCAGTGCAGTAAAGAACCTCATTGACTGAACAGACTGGAACACTACTCCAGCTGTTCGAGCATGCCCACAAGCTCTACACTACACAACTAACTCAGATCCCTGTACTAGATGCATCATCTACCGACATTCACACACTCCCTGGTATATGGATACATTCTGGAATACATATTCTATTGTATACCATGATTCCTAATTGATACCAACATCAAAATTATACATATCACCTAGCTAATATTCCCAGATACATAACCTGCTGCCAACTGACTACCCTCCTCATCTCATTTCTAACAATTACACCCATACTTTTTAAAACTCGAGTATAAGGATACACTCACTAATATCTGATACTTTGAAAATCATATTTTTTTTTGCAGAATTTGTTCAGTAGTGACATACTTTTTAAAACTTGATCAAAAACCCTAAACCTAACCCTAACCTTAACCCCAGGTCAAAAAACCTAACCCTAACCCTAACCCTAAACCTAACCCTAAACCCTGATCAAAAACCCTAGAGAGAGAGAGAGAGAGAGTGTCGTGTGTGTGTGTGTGTCGTGTGTGTCTGAGTGTGTGTATGTGTCGTGTGTGTCTGTCAGTGTCTGTGTGTGTGTGTCATGTCTGTCAAGTGTGTGTTGTGTTAGTGTCACATGTGAGAGACAGAGAGAGAGAGAGAGAGAGAGTTAGGGTTTACCTAGAGCTCGAGGAGGAGGAGGGGGGATGCCGGAGTAGCCGCAGCCGTGGAGAGCCGGTCGCCGGAGAGGGGGGGGGTGGGGGAAATCTGACGGTTTCGAAAACTTTCAAAATTTTCGCAGATGGGGGAAAAGAAAACCGAGTCCTAATTAACCAAAATTTAGCGACGTTTAGCGACGTCAAATAAAAATGTCGTTAAATTAAAATTTAGCGACGTCAAATACGTCGCTAAATATTTTAATAAATACGTCGCTAATTACGCCGCTAAACGTCGCTAAAGTAGACATATTAGCGACGTTTAGCGACCTTAATTGAACTTATATCGACTAATCTTTTAAAATCTTAATAAAAGTCGCTAAACGTCGCTAAATATCGCCATTTAGCGACGTCTAGTGACGTTTTTACATGGAGTCGCTAATTTATTTTTATTAGCGACGTTTTTATATGGAGTCGCTAAAATGCGTCGCTAATCCCGCTTTTTCTAGTAGTGGCCGAAAGCAGTCGTTTGTGTCGCATACGTCACAATTTTTGGAAGGCACAAAAAATCATGCGCCGCCTATAGTAGACCCTATCCCCTCCACATATAACTCGCTCATTCAAACCTAGCAGCATAGCCTCTGGCTGCATAGCGTCTGGCCACAAAGATCCTGGCTACATAGCGCCTGGCCGCATAGTGCCTTGGCCTCATAGCGTCGAGACGCATAGCGCTTTGGCCGTATAGCACTAGGCCGCTTGCACTACGAAGCATGCGCCCGAGCTAGCAACCGTGCATGCAACTTGCACATAAAAGGAGCGCACGAGTGGTATGCGACGATGCTGACATGCTAAGTGCGCCAACAAAGTGCCACTTTGCGTCCTTGAGCCCGAGCCCGAGTCCGAGTTCGAGTCTTTGAGGCTTAGCTCCTAAGAAAAACTTTCCAGAGGTGGTGAAAAAATAAAGATTGTAATAATATAGTTCACACTTAATCCCTCTAGGAAAGTCAACCCATATGGGCCACCACCCTATGTGTATATACCAATACTAAGCATAGCTATATATTGAGATATACACATTGGTGGTTTTTCAATGTGAAAATAAAACTCCCAAAGATAAGTAGAAAACACCAACAACAACTACATCAGCTTAATGATGTGAGCTCTGTTGTGTTTGAGCCAATTGTTCTGCCCCTTAGAGGGCGCCCGCTTGGATCCAACGCTAAGAAAATATCAAGTGTTACAAGTAGAGACTTCTGAATTTGAACTCGTTGAAAAAACACGACATTATAACAATTATAGTTCTCTAAACATAAATCTTTTCTCTTACCGTGAATATTTTATGATTTCTTAAATTCAAAACAAAATAAAAATTAATAAGATCACTTGAAGAAATACCTCTTTTAATCTGATAAACTTTTCTCATTCTCCAAGCCAAACTCCATAAGTATATTTAGTGAAAAATGTTCAATTTTTCTTCTTTAAATGAAAACTAGTACAACTAACTCAATGACATTCATTATAAATAACTTAACGACGCTTATTAATCTGGCTTTTCAGTTATCATAAAAAGACAAAAAAAATATTTGTAAAGTGTAAGGGACTAATTTTATTCAATCTCTTGGTATGAGATAACAACCACAAGTTTTGTTTTGTTTTTAAAAGTGTAATTAATTGAGAGTAGTTTTGGTAACTCAATTTGACAATCCTTCAACATTGTAAAACTCTTCTCGGCATTTACAGCTTCCTATATAATTATCCATGATGTCATCTTGCCAAACCAAATACCTTTTTAACTTCTTAATTTTACCAACTGCTATCCCTACAGATGAATGAGCAACTCTTGTTGTCCATCGCAGCTATTCTATCACTATAAAAATATGAAATTATAACCATGTCCAAATTAACTTCTAGTTTTTCTATTGCTAGCTATTTCCATGTAGCAATGGATCATAGTCGTTGAATCAAAGATGTGTTACGAATTCATCGCTGGTTCGACTACCCACCGATGAATCATCAACGAACATATACCGATGACATAACGATATAAAAGCAACACGCTTTACTTGACATCGGTCCAACGACGACATAGTTGCATAAATGTTTTTAGGGAACCCCACTAATTGACAATTGTCATGTCCCAGAAGCAGAATACTGGAGAGCGGACAGATAAAGCCATCTACGTATATCAGAGTACTCTATACCCCAAGATACGGTCACGACTGTCTAGACATGCGAGGGTTTATTCTACAATCCATCAGGCAATCTTGGGTCAAGAATTCTAGGTGTCTCAATCTCAAACAGGCAACAAGTTTACAAGATGTATGATCACCAAACATATAATAGTAAGGCGTCCCAAACTATGCATACCCAGATGATCATGAAGCTAATTACCAGAATGAAGAACTAACAGAGTACAATATTACATGACCAGCTCTAGCTATAGTATAAAATATGCTTTACATCTCGGCCCGTAGGCTATAATATCAAGAATCCTAAAACAAGAGCTAAACATGTGCTCTTTGGTTAAACGCCTCAAAAGTGCAATGTACAAGATCCAGTGGATGAGGAAGAATAAATCCACTCATATCCTCGGGTGCTCCTCGTGTTCACCATCTTGAGGAGGGAAGTACGGGGATCCTGCGGTTCTGCTCTAAAATCTGGCCATACAAAACCAGTGGGGTCAGACCCCAAACAGCAAGTACCACAAGGGAGCCAAATTAACTTATGAACTGAAAATTAGCATGCAGAAAAATTAGTGAGAATGGCAGGTAAAATAACAGTTAGACAGTTCTGGAGTAATTAAATAAGGACATCTGGAATCAGTACTCCGGTTACCGTTTTTGGACCAGCTATTTAATTTGTCATGACCCACAGCCGCATGATCGGACATGAGTACGTGGTTACGTCCAGCCTACGCCATAACATCGACGGTATAACGCTGACTAGGTCATCAATATCTAACTATCAATCATATTAATACAACTAGCACTATCATGTACTCAATCACCATAATCTAAAGGCAGAATAAATAATAAAGATAAACCAAATAATATTCTAAATGAAAGAAATTAGACATAATATAGAATAAAAAGCACTAGCCTAGGTCTCTATAATTGTCACCTCAAGGTCCATAGTGTAATAACAGTCCTGTCTATAGCAATACTCTGAGATCCCGTAATGGAGAGCACACATCACTGAAAAATATTATCCAGTCAGGATTGGAGCGAAGTACACCTCTAACAGCAGTTCCAATAAATGCTAAAGATTATGTAGCAGTAAATAGAGAGAATATACAAGATATATAGAGCATGGCAGGAAATATACATGAATAAGGAATATAAAAAATACATACAAGATAGATGAGCATCATATATAAGAGTCAGAAAATACAACTAACTAAATGAGTGAGTACTAGCTTCAACATGTGATCGCTTGGGAACTTTTGTTCAGAAATCATAGCCTGGTTAATCATACGTGCGGTGTATGATTAATACTATGCAGGAAAACATGAATTGTGGGGGTATAATCACATATCTACACTAACACTTTCTGCCCCCGACTGGTATAGTGGATCCAACCATGTCACGCTACGACACGAGATTCTCTGAGAAGGTAGCTAGTCACCCCAGGAATCAGTGTCCATACAAGTACAAGAAAAATATGGCTTGCACAGGATACTCCAGGAACCACCAGGAATAACATCTCATAATGGGATCCAGAAATACCAATCTGTGTAACTATGTGTCAAGAAGCCAAGGATATCTACACTAGATACAAGAAACATAGAAGATATTATAAATAAAAAACTACCAGAGAATGTACTCGCTTGAGGTCCAGAGCAATAAATATCAAATAGTGTCTAAATTAGAGTCCAAGTGACCTATATATGATGTATCAAGGTTAAATAATGTTTTAAAATCAACAATAAATTTAATTAACTCAAACTAGGTTTCTAAGTCAAAACTAGGTCACAATAGTCAAACTAGGTCAAATCTAGGTCAACACAGTCAAACTAGGTCATTTCCAAGTTTCTAGATTAATTTTACCTATTTACAAGCTTTATAAAGTTATACTAGGTCTTAACAAGTCACTATTTGGTTTTTAGGTGCTAACTAGGTCAAACTAGTCAATACTAGTTAATAATAGGTCAATACTAGGTTTCTAGGCTATACTAATAAGTTACTAGCATATATTACCCTAATATATACTTCTACCTATAATTTCTAGCAATATCTTGGCCTATAGCTATTTACCTTATCCCGTATCACGGTATCTTTACATGTATCACATATTTACCTAATACCTTAGCTTGTATCTCAAATACCTTAGCTATTAGTCAATATCTTAGTTCTACGGTCAATACCTTGGCTAAACTAGGTTTTACACTCATACTAGTTAGCTATGATATAATAATATCATATATACTATATAGATATACTATTATATACAATAACTTAGTCTAACACTTAATACCTAGCCAATACCTTAGTATTACCTCATTACCTAGCTATTACCTTAGTAATACCTCATCATCCTAACCAATACCTTAACATATTATCCCGTATCCTAGTTTCTAGACTAATACCTTAGCTAATACCATTATCTTGACCAATACCCAATACCTTAACTCATACCTTAGTACCTAATACATTACCCAAGCTAGACACTACCCTTACCATGATTTCTTAATCCAATACCTAATATCACAACCTTACCTTAGTATCCTAGTATTACCTCATACTAGTTCTAATATTTTGGTGTCTTGGTATTCTAAATACCTTGATACATCCTAGGATATCACACTCTAATTTAGATGGGTCTGCAATATTTGTTGCAAAGTTGGTCTCGCGTCCACTCCTCCGGAATCCAATTGACCTAAACAATAAATTTTTTACTTTAAGTATCTAATCAAGAATCTTGTAACTGCAACTAAATTGTATAATTTATTATAAACCATTAATACCTAAGTCCAACCTCATCCAAACATGTAAATTTTTGACACAACAACTTACACGTTTTACGAGGTATCGGAACCTAGTTTCATGGTTTATGGCTTCCAAAATTCACGGTTAAGTTCCCAATCGAAGGACATGAATATAAATCATAATAAATCATGTAATCTTGATTTAAACCTGATTTATATTAATTTTTAACCATTAAATTTCAGAATTGATAAAATAATCATATTTTAAGATTATGACTACTTTAAGTTGACTAGTTTTGTCCGAAACTTGTTTGGAGCATTGCCATTCCATGGGTATGGTTTATATTCATAAAAAAATATTTTATATTATTTTATATTATATTATATTTTAATCTAAGAAGGTAATCACCTTTTATTCCATCCAAAATAACATCTAATTACGAGCAAAACAATGCCATAAAGCCACCAGAAACCTAGGCTAGTGACCTTTATTTTTAGAATTCAAAATTTTGATGAAAATACCATAAAAATAATTCTAAAATACTTATTTTGCATTAATAAACCACCAATAAATTTAATTTTAAGAATTAACAACAACGCCTCCAAGAATCATGTCACAAAGTCTAAAACTAGCCCTACTGTTGTCCAATCTATCAACAATCTAACATAAAATTTCTCATAGATTTTTATGGTAGAAAAATATGGTAATGGAGGGTTCTAGAATATTAAAATTACATAAATATAACAGAGTCATGGCATGGAAATTTGAGAAGAAAAGTTTGAATTTGAGAAGGGAAGTTTGAATCCTTACCCGAAAGCTTTGAAGGTTTGGATGATGTTGCCTCTTCTTGTTCAAGAACGCACATTCTTGCTTGTGCTTGCTTTGCTTATCCCTTCTTGATAGTTTGATGATGATGGAAATGGGTTCTTAATGGGTTGATAATGATGGCAATAGGTTCTTGATGGGTTTGATGGCAAATGGTGGAGCCTTTATGGTTGTTTGGTAGAGATTGGGTGGAAGGATCATGAAATGTGGATCTTTGGAAGAGATGAGAGGGTTTTTGGTGAAGCAGATGATGTTGTGAGGGGTAGATGATAAGGGGGGCTTCTCTTACACATGAAGGAGAGGGGAGGGGTCGGCCAAAAGGGGAAAGAGTTCTTAGGGTTAGGGTTTTATGATAAGGGGGTACATATATGGGCTTTTTTGATAAGTTAAACCTAGGAGAGGGGTGTTCCTAGGGCTTGTAGGGGTCGACCACCAATGGGGCTGCTCTTACACAAAATTATGAAGAGGGGGTGAGTTTTTATGGTTGGAGTTTGGTTGGTTAGGATCTTGGGTGGTTAGGTAGTTATTTAGTTAGGTAGTTTGCCAACTAGGATGTCACCTATGGTCTTTTATATAATTAGAACTCTATAAATAGAACTAAATTAATTAATTAATTATATATATATATATATATATATATATATATATATATATATATATATATATATATATATATGGGGGTATTTGGGTGCACTACATGCCTACATGCGTTTGGGTTGGGTTTGGGTCAGGTTCTAGTCAAAATGAGGCAGTTTTACGGTAACCGTGGTTCTGGATATTTGACAATATTTTTGGAGCATAGGGTAGGTCAAACAAATGTAACATCTATGTCCCAAATATATTAGGCACAATCATGATTAGTAATATAAATTTTGTTGGAAGAAAAAATATTGTGCATTGCTTAAAATATCTAAGTCATGACAAATGGTCATATATATAAAAGAAGGATTTAAAAATTAATATTTTAATCCATTAAATTAAATAAAATAAGTAAAATAAATTAAAAAATACCAAATTAACCCTATTAAAAAATGAGGGGGCTTATAATAAAATTTATCTCGATATAAGAATCAAATTCAACAACGAACTTCAAGAATCTAATTCAACAACAACAAGTGAGAGTGAATGGAAACAAGTGAAATTTTTTTTTAAATTAGAGTTTATAGTAAGATCCTCAAGGGTCCTCCCAGGAATCTCTCAGAAAATCCTAATTTATGATTGAGTATTCTCTCATCCTATATCCTATATCCTATCGCAGGCTCGTAGAAGTACAACTAAGCCGTTGCACTACCACGATATCGCACTAGTTGCGAAGCCTTACCTGCATGGGCCACTATAAAAATGTGTCACGATCCGTACGATCAGGCACGAGTACATGGTTACGTCCAGCCTATGCCGCATTATTGGTGGTAGAATGTTGTCTAGGTCATCAATATCTAACTATTAATCATACTAATAAAACTAGTACTATCATGTACTCAATCACCAAAATCTAAAGGCAGAATAAATAACAAAGATAAACCAAATAACATTCTAAAGAAAAGAAATTAGACATAATATGGAATAAAAAGCACTATCCTATATCTCTACAATTGTCACCTCAAGGTCCATAGTGTAATAGCAGTTATGTCTATAGCAACACTCTAAGATCTCGTAATGGAGAGAAAAATCACAAAAAAATATTATCCAGTCAGGAATGGAGTGAAGTACACCTCTAACAGCAGTTCCAATAAATGATAAAGACTATGTAGCAGTAAATAGAGAGAATATACAAGATATATAGAGCATGGCAGGAAATATACATGAATAAGGAATACAGAAAATACATACAAGAGAGATGAGCATCATATATAAGAGTCAAAAAATATAACTAACTAAGTGAGTGGGTACTAGCTTCAACGTGTGATAGGATTGGGAACTTTTGTTCAGGAATTATAGCCTGGTTAATCATATGTGCGGTGTATAATTAACACTATGCAGAAAAATAGGAACTGCGGAGGTATGATCACATATCTACACTAACACTCTCCGCCCCCGAATGGTATAGTGGATCCAACCAAGACATGCTACAACACGGAATTCTCTAAGATAGTAGCTAGTCTTCCCAGGAATCAGTGTCCATACCAAGGAAAAAAAGGCTTACACATGATACGCTAGGAACCACCAAGAATAACATCTCATGACGGGATCTAGAAATACCAATCCGTGTAACTATGTGTCAAGAAGTCAATGATATCTATACTAGATACAAGAAACATAGAAGATATCATAAACATGATACTATCAGAGAATGTACTCGCTTGAGGTCTTATACTATCAGAGAAACATAGAAGATATCATAAACATGATACCAAATATGATATCTTACTCAAGCCCCAATACTCACTTACCCTCACTTATGATACATGAATGTCATGATACCAATATCCTCATGGTACCAAAGTATTATACTAGTACCTTGCCCCAAACTCTAATACCTTGACACATAACTTACCTATACTTGGCGCACATGATAACCACTTGTTTCAACACTAACACGCGCATTAACTAATACCTATTACGTAACACACACACACACACACACACACACACACACACACACACATATATATATATATATATATATATATATATATATATATACATATGCTTGGCAACCTATGATACCTACACACACTTGATAATCATACTACTTAGGCTCATAGGATACACAAAATGTCTATGTCGTATAGTCAGTTTTCTACTTGTAACTAATAATTCAGCTATTAGACATATTCAATAAATTCTAGGGTTAAAGTATGTCGTATCTCTTCGTATTAGCTTTCCAAAACTTCAAATAGATCCTATTTTTTTGTCCGAAAGCTCCCGAATCACAAAAATATCAAAATATGTTAGTCTTTCGGATACCTGACACTAAAACAGTTTTACAGAAAGTTTTAGAATAAAATTTTCCAATTAATTTATATATTTGGAAATCTATCTTCGATACGGTTGTTTTAAAAAAGAAAGAAAGATTAATCATAGTCTTGAGTTAGAAGTTATGGCATTTCTAAGTTGCTATGGCTGCTAAAAATGAGATTGAATACTATGATGAATTTGGGTTTTTTTGGACAAAAGAACACATGTATACACCTAATTTACCAATTCCACCTATACGTATCATGGTGTATCATGATATAAACTGTACGTGTCCAATTATGGATATAAGAACACCTTCACACCATCAAATAGACATCAATAGTCCTCATTAGGATACAATACACACACTCAATGGACACAATTAGGGTTTTCCCCAAATTGAGCCCTAAAATTATGACACAAACTTAGATCTATCAAATTGAGGGCTCCTAGTGCCTAAATCAACCTTTGGAAAGTTAAATCTAACCATGAAAAGGTTTCTGTATGACCAAGGGGTGTTCCTAACCATGAATTTGATAAAATTAAGAGGATTACCTAATATTTCGGTAGCCTCTTTAGAGAATTCCGAATTTGGACACTGAAGAGATGAGTCGGACATGATCTCCTAACAAGCTCCTCTCCTATTGATCTTCTTGTGCTATTCGATGCTCTAGGCCTTCATAATGGTGAGAATGAGTAGAATTGAAAGTGGATTGAGTAAAATTGGTAGAAAATTAGATTTGCTTGGAGAAGAAGAAGCTTTGGAAAAAATAAGACTAATGAGTAAAATTAAATGAATGGATGAGCCATAAATTAAACTTTTCTCTTATAGTAAGGTTTGTTCATGCCAAAATATCAAATTTTCTCCTCTCCATTTGTCATTAATGGAATCTAATTAACTAAAGGAAAGAATCTCTACAACTAAGAAGAATATTCTCTTCATGAAAACTAAACTTAATTAATTCTAATTACTAAAGTCATGAATAACAATAGTTATCACTAACTAACACTTGCAAATTATAATTGGCTAGCCACTAACTAACACTAATATAATTCTAGGCAATCACTAATATAAAATAATAATAAAAATTTAATAATATACAAAATTACCAAAATCCTCCTATGGTAGAAGTGGTAGTTACATAATTATATTAGGACAGGGCTAGGCTAAAAATCAAGCAATCATGACCAATCATACCCTACGACATGCTATCATTAGCTAACTAGGGTTATCACAGTCCTAGTTACTAACATATGCAGTTTGAGATTCATTACAACCATATGTCCTGCAGACTATCTGAGTTATCTAGACGAATGGGTACATAATATTGGTTTATCAGGTATAATTATTTTTTGTCTTTTCTGCACTACTAGAATTCGGCCAAATAGCGATGTTCTTAGCGACGATAAAATCAAACGTCGTTAAATTATGAGAATTTAGCGACGTTACTATAAAATATTGCAATACATCACTGTGAGTGACATTTAGCTACATCCAATGACTACCATTAGTAATATGGAAACAAACTCTGCCAGACGTCACTGGACGTCGTTAATTTTTTAATTACAACGACGTTTAATGATGTCATGTCATTTATGTCGTAGTATTTTAAAACTCGGCGACGTTTAGCGACGTAATTTAAAGACGACGCTAAAGATTTCAATATAGGGTTTGTGTTTTTATTTTTCCCCGTTATTTCGTTCCCCCCAAATTCGTGGCTTGCCTCCACCCGCCCTCGAGACCCCCTCGCCCCCGTGACCACCCTTGCCCGCTCGCTCGCTGCTGCCCTCGCCGACAACACCCTAGCCCTCCTCTCCGCCCACCGACTCTCTTTCTCCCCACCCGCTCGCCCTCTTCTCCATAACTCCAGCCACCTCCACCGGTCCTTCTCCCCTCTATCTCGGTAACCCTAACCCTCTCTCTCTCTCTCTCTCTTAGCACAGACACTGACACGTCACAACACACTGACACAATACTGACACTGACATACTTACGCTGACCCTGACATGACACACACACACACACACACACACACACACACACACACACACATGACAGATACGCACATATACACTAAAACGAACATGTTTGAGTTGGACACGGACACTAACACACACTGACATACACACACTGCCACACACACACATACACACACACAAGCCTTATTTCAAATATATATATTCCTTTGAAAATTTCTAATATAGTGTGATTTAACTTCCTAGAATTGTATGTTAATTTGGAAAAGAAACATGGAGATAGAAAATTTATATGTTTATGTGAAGAATAATTTATAATATAAGTATAATGCTCATTATGAAAATAGGTAATGATACTTTTATTCAATATTGTTAGGTGTATGATACAATTGTATAAGTATAATATAGTGTGATTTAACTTCCTATTTCAATGATAATTTTATAGTATAAGTGTAATGCTCATTATAAAAATATGTAATGACACACACTGATATACACAAAACTGACAGAAATACAGACACGATACAAACATATAAACACTGATACTGACACGAAACTATGCTTAGGACTAGTATCCCGGTGACCCCCATGCTTGTTTTGTTTGATTTCTGCATATTTTTGCAATATAGGGTAGTATGAAGGATAGTTCTCATGTATGTTGATGAGAATGAGAAAATACAATCTCAATAAGTAACCACATCACCAATAACACAAAGGAAATGTTAGGCCCCAAAGCCATTGAGACCCTTCTATGTAGACAGTGCATTTTGTGTGTGTGTTCATGTGTGAGTGTGTATGTGTGTGGGTATGTGTGTCAAGTGTATGAGAGTGTCCAAGTGAGAGGTGTGTATGTATATATGTTTCAGTGAGGGGTGAGTGAGCTAGTGAGGGTTAATAATCTATATAGATAGATACATATATAAGGATATAGAAATATAATGTTATAGAAATATGTATAAATATTTGTTGATTGTTAAGAATGAGTGGCCTAGAGTGTATGTTGGTACCAAGATACTAAGTGTCAAATATTATTAGTGTCATGGGTATTTGAACTGTATCCTAGTGTCAAGATACAATATAGTATCTATGTTATATTGTGTACCATGGTATAGAAATATACAGTTATAGAAGTAGGTATAAATGATGTCTATTTGATGAACAGAGTTATTACTTTGATTTCTACTCATGAATCACGATATGGATACTTATGCATCATAATTTGAATACTCACGCATCAATCAAAATTTTTACTTTGATGAACATGTGTATCCATCTTTGCATCCATTTGGATAATATACTTGAACGATGTCTATTCATCTTTACAGAATTATCTAGAAATTGATCTGAATTACTACCTATGTTATCTTTTATGGATGTACAACCGTCATCCTGATGACATGTGCGGTGTGCGGAATGAATTTATACATAGGGTAGAACAGTTCCTATAGATCGCCAAGGCGTTCCCTCAGTACATGGACAACACCAAAATTAAGTGTCCGTGTGTGAGATATCGCAACTTGAAATATCACTCAGAAGTGGATGTGACATATCATTTGTACTCGAGGGATTTCACGCCAAATTACTATCAGTGGGCCTCACACGGAGAACTTGTATCTTTAGCATCAGAGCTGGAGCCTTATGTGGAGCCGTATATAGATGTCTATGACCACACAGATTACGACGACGGGTGCGTAAATATGATTTTTGACGCTGCAGAACCTAGTTTTAATTTAAATAATCATGATGCAGCCGAGGAAGCATCGACTGCCGATGTTGTAAAGTTTATGGAGTTACTGGAGAATGAAAGGACTCCATTATACCCTGGTTGTGAGGATCATTCATTGTTGGAGGTGGTTACAAGATTGTTGAACATCAATTCAAATTTTAATATGTCGTAAAAATGCTACAACCGAATGATGGAGTTGATTATAAAGAACTTGTCGGAGGGTACTAGTTGCCTAAAGTCTTCTACTGATCTAAGAGGATGGTGAGATCGCTCTGGATGGGATACGAGAAAATTGATGCTTGTCACAATGGGTGCATGTTGTACTGCAAAGACGACAAGGATGAAGACGCATGCAGATTCTGTGGTGGTGATCGCTACAAGGCTACTGGTAGAGGAAGGTCTATCGGTGCAAGGAAGCCTACCGATTCGATGCACTACTTGCCTTTGACTTCGCGGTTGTAGAGGTTGTTTATGGTGAAGGAGACTGCAAAAAATATGAGTTGGCACATGCAAAAATAGATCGAAGGAGTACTGGATCATCCATCCGATGGAGAAGCATGGAAGCACTTTGATCGAGGATATCCAAATTTTGCTTCGGATAAGCGTAATGTCAAATTAGGGTTCTTCTCCGATGATTTTACTCCATTCGGACTTTCGGGCTCCCAGTATTCGTGTTGGCCTGTGATTGTCACTCCATAAAATCTACTACTTTGGATGTTCATAAAGACTCCGTAAATGTTCATAACCATTATTATCCCGGGTCCGAATAATCCGAGAGGAACATTGATGTGTATTTACAGCCGTTGGTAGATTAGTTGAATCAGCTGTAGAAAGTAGGTGCCAACACGTACGATATTTTTAGAAAGCAGAATTTTCAGATGAGGGAAGCACTTATGTGGACCATCAATGACTTTTTGGCCTATAGAATATTATCAGGATGGAGCAATCATGGCCGTCTCTCATGGCCGTATTGCATGGACCGCACTAAGGCTTTCCGTTTGAAACACGGAGGCAAACCGTCCTTCTTCGATTGTCATCGATAATTCCTGTCCAAGGATCATCTGTACTGAAGGAACATGAATGCTTTTCGTGACGGTATTGTGGATAAGGCCAATCCACTGCCAAGGTGGACCGGATACATAATATAGAAAGAGGTAAAAGATTTACCAAGTGCTATCGAAGAGCCTGTTAAGGGGTACAAGTGTGACGGATGTCACGTCCCAATCTCCCGCAGGCAATCGGCCGTTCCCGCTAGGCGGGAATCACCCTCGCCAGCGCTCCCGCGGAACGATCGCTTAACCCATCCGGGCGTGATGCCGCACGAGCGTGAGCCACGCCCGTGCAAGGCCATGGTTCATTGGCTGACGGTTAGAGTTCTAAGCCACAGAGTCGCACAGATTGTCCGAGTGCAGCGGAGTTTAGGAACGCATAGCGATTCGGTAACAGGTTCACTGAGTCGACAATTATAGCGGAAACATAGAAACACAAGTTGAAGTAAAGCAAGCTCTTTTATTGATATAAACTTGTGTTACAGGCGGCGTATAGCCGAGATTACAAGTCGCTCAAGCCTCTCTCTCTGAACAGTAAAAGCGTGCCAAGTGGCTACAACTGTGGAATGATCGTACAGGCGATGTTCAGGCGATGTTCACAACTTATGTCTTGTATATGTGCTTCAGTCCCGGACGCATCGTTGCAAGGCTTCAGAGGGAACTCCTGGCCTTAGCACGCACGAAGGAGGCGTCTGCACCGAACGAGGTTCTCCCGCACCCTGCGTACAAACTGGTGGATTATCAGTACATTGAATGCACTGGTGGGGAAGCTACTCACCCGTTCGACAAATCCAAACACGTAATACAGGTTCCGTGCACAACTATTTAGTTGTCTTTCTAATTGCCTTAGGATCAGTTTCATGCAAATATTGAATAGCCTAACTCGTGTGGCAGGGCGCCGTGCGACATAAGAGGAAAACACGGCGAGACTTACCAACTTACCATTTGTCCTTCCCTGTCCAAGGCAAATATTGTTAATTCATGCACGGGCAAGTATAAACATACAGGAGCATAGCATATACAAACATGAGGGTCATTATTTTCAGATCGTTCAGGTGTTCAGTTCATTGATGCTATGCAATGACTCGCACGCGGATAGCCGCTAAGCGAGGATGACTTATCTATATGAACATAAGTCGCTGGCGTAGCCATTATGGACGGTTCACAGTCTCAAGACACAGAATGATATGCAACGCAGGTGGCGAGCCCCGCTGCATAACACCTTGCCCCATAACATACGACTGCTCATACGTCCCGTCCGGATCGGATCGGTCCCGGTGCCCCAGTGACCGTCCGCGGAACTCAACATAACATACCTTGTGCATAAGTTATCCGCGACAATGCAGGTCAGGGTCTATCCATATTCCATAGCTTGACATGATAATCATGAAACTTAAACTTAATCTGAACGAGCATATTGCTCTACGAGCTGGGATTCCATCAGTACATAACACGATCCTTGTTCAGATGCATACATAGCATGATTATCATTCAAGGTGATTTACGTTCAGTATTCATTCTTGCTTAATGCATTCCCCTGGTTCGGGGATATGCCTTGGTGACCTTACGGTCCCGGATACTTACAGGTTCATTCAGGCACGGAACGACTACGTAGTAGTCTCCCGGAGTTTGGATGAAAATACGGTAACATTCAAGCAGACAATCATGCGTTTCTAAGGAACATAAACAGGCACGTTAGCTCAGACCCAAAGGTAAGCCGAGAGAGGAGACCGTTTAAGGGACTTAGCATGCGAGGGTCTGAATATAAGCATTATTTCATTTTCCATGTTCTAGCAAGCAATACAAGTTGGGATTATTCCCTTAGCTAGGTGCGTTGGATTTATTAGCATGCAGGGGGTTATCACCTAGCGACTAGCATGAATATTCCAGATTTTATGTGTGCTGGCTAAGCAAAGACAAGTTCACCGTAGCCACCCACCTTAGCGATGATTCGCCTTGGTAGAGCGATACGTCTGAGCGAGCCTCTGAAAGTCCAAGCCGGATTCTTGTAGGGACAAGTCTGGATATCCTTTGCTTCTCCTTTGAGGCAAAGCGGGTCGGGACAGCTGCACGATTGCCGTTTGAGACGGCAGTCCGCTTCAACGGAACGGGGTGTTACATCCTACCCAACTTAGAAAAAGTCTCGTCCTCGAGACTTACTAAGGACAAGCAGTAATCTAGGGCTGAGGCAATCCTAGACAAGTCGTTGTACTTGTTCATTTGGATATTCACTTGCACAAGCATCGAAATCAGCATATCGCTTAGACTGGATCGTGCGCACCTTCGACATGCATTTCTAGTGTGAGCACGTCAACCAGCTTAGTGATAGCGAAGTCTTAACACTCGAGTTTCACCGTTTCTTAAGTCTTGGATGGTGCACTAGTTCAAGGCGTCCCTCGAATAGATGCATTCAACCAAACTTAGGGTTAGTGAAAATTGGACAAGCTACTAGCGATACTCTCAAGGGTTCGCACAGGTTGGCACAAAGGCCACTCGCAGCATACAACCAGACAAGCAAGTATAATATTCAAAACGCATTTTGAAAGTATTTAGACTTATTGTTGAAACATCCCATCGAGGCATTGAGAGAGAGCGTGCACATAACCCACGAACGAGCTTTCGAAACAGAGATATCGAATCGAAGTCCAAAGGCGTAGAAGCCAGGCTCTGATACCAACCTGTCACGCCCCGATCTCCCGCAGGCAATCGGCCGTTCCCGCTAGGCGGGAATCACCCTCGCCAGCGCTCCCGCGGAACGATCGCTTAACCCATCCGGGCGTGATGCCGCACGAGCGTGAGCCACGCCCGTGCAAGGCCATGGTTCATTGGCTGGCGGTTAGAGTTCTAAGCCACAGAGTCGCACATATTGTCCGAGTGCAGCGGAGTTTAGGAACGCATAGCGATTCGGTAACAGGTTTACTGAGTCGACAATTATAGCGGAAACATAGAAACACAAGTTGAAGTAAAGCAAGCTCTTTTATTGATATAAACTTGTGTTACAGGCGGCGTATAGCCGAGATTACAAGTCGCTCAAGCCTCTCTCTCTGAACAGTAAAAGCGTGCCAAGTGGCTACAACTGTGGAATGATCGTACAGGCGATGTTCAGGCGATGTTCACAACTTATGTCTTGTATATGTGCTTCAGTCCCGGACGCATCGTTGCAAGGCTTCAGAGGGAACTCCTGGCCTTAGCACGCACGAAGGAGGCGTCTGCACCGAACGAGGTTCTCCCGCACCCTGCGTACAAACTGGTGGATTATCAGTACATTGAATGCACTGGTGGGGAAGCTACTCGCCCGCTCGACAAATCCAAACACGTAATACAGGTTCCGTGCACAACTATTTAGTTGTCTTTCTAATTGCCTTAGGATCAGTTTCATGCAAATATTGAATAGCCTAACTCGTGTGGCAGGGCGCCGTGCGACATAAGAGGAAAACACGGCGAGACTTACCAACTTACCATTTGTCCTTCCCTGTCCAAGGCAAATATTGTTAATTCATGCACGGGCAAGTATAAACATACAGGAGCATAGCATATACAAACATGAGGGTCGTTATTTTCAGATCGTTCAGGTGTTCAGTTCATTGATGCTATGCAATGACTCGCACGCGGATAGCCGCTAAGCGAGGATGACTTATCTATATGAACATAAGTCGCTGGCGTAGCCATTATGGACGGTTCACAGTCTCAAGACACAGAATGATATGCAACGCAGGTGGCGAGCCCCGCTGCATAACACCTTGCCCCATAACATACGACTGCTCATACGTCCCGTCCGGATCGGATCGGTCCCGGTGCCCCAGTGACCGTCCGCGGAACTCAACATAACATACCTTGTGCACAAGTTGTCCGTGACAATGCAGGTCAGGGTCTATCCATATTCCATAGCTTGACATGATAATCATGAAACTTAAACTTAATCTGAACGAGCATATTGCTCCACGAGCTGGGATTCCATCAGTACATAACACGATCCTCGTTCAGATGCATATATAGCATGATTATCATTCAAGGTGATTTACGTTCAGTATTCATTCTTGCTTAATGCATTCCCCTGGTTCGGGGATATGCCTTGGTGACCTTACGGTCCCGGATACTTACAGGTTCATTCAGGCACGGAACGACTACGTAGTAGTCTCCCGGAGTTTGGATGAAAATACGGTAACATTCAAGCAGACAAGCATGCGTTTCTAAGGAACATAAACAGGCACGTTAGCTCGGACCCGAAGGTAAGCCGAGAGAGGAAACCGTTTAAGGGACTTAGCATGCGAGGGTCTGAATATAAGCATTATTTCATTTTCCATGTTCTAGCAAGCAATACAAGTTAGGATTATTCCCTTAGCTAGGTGCGTTGGATTTATTAGCATGCAGGGGGTTATCACCTAGCGACGAGCATGAATATTCCAAATTTTATGTGTGTTGGCTAAGCAAAGACAAGTTCACCGTAGCCACCCACCTTAGCGATGATTCGCCTTGGTAGAGCGATACGTCTGAGCGAGCCTCTGAAAGTCCAAGCCGGATTCTTGTAGGGACAAGTCTGGATATCCTTTGCTTCTCCTTTGAGGCAAAGCGGGTCGGGACAGCTGCACGATTGCCGTTTGAGACGGCAGTCCGCTTCAACGGAACGGGGTGTTACAACGGATTTGGTCGCACTCAGAACTGGATGAAGAGGAGTATATTTTGGGATCTGCCATATTGGAGCACCAATCTAATCAAACATAACCTTGATGTCATGCATATCAAGAAGAATATATTTGACAACATAATTAATACTATAATAGACGTAAAGGGGAAGATGAAAGACAATATGAATGCCAGGTTGGACTTGAAAGAAATATGTAGACGTCCTGCGTTGCATTTGATAGAGGTGGGGAATGGAAAGTTAAAAAAGCCTAAGTCAATTTTCTCACTGGAGAAGTAGGATAAATGGAGACTTTGTAGGTAGTAAAATCTCCAGACGGGTACGTGTCAAACTTGAAAAGATGCGTCGACCTCAAAGAGAAAAAACTGACGGGTATGAATAGCTACGATTGTCACGTATTCATGGAGAGGTTAATTCTGATTGTATTTTAAGAATTCTTACCGCCGGTCGTCTGGGATCCATTGCCAAAGCTCAGCATATTCTTTAGAGATCTTTGTTCTACTAAGTTGCTCATCGATCGTCTAGAAAAGCAAGAGAAGGAAACTGCGGTAACATTGTGCAAGCTCGAGAAGGTATTTTCTCCTGGATTCTTCGACTCCCTTGAGCATTTGCCAATTCATCTTTCCTATGAGGCACGTATTAGTGGGTCGTCGATTATTAGTGGATATGCTCATTCGAGCGGCATCTGAATCACCTAAAGAGAAAGGTAAAAAATAAGACATGCATTAAGTGTTCTATTTGTGAAGCTTATGTTCTCGAGGAGATTACAAACTTTTTATCTACGTATTTCAACCCTCATGTTGCTTCTAATAGAACGAAAGCTTCGAGAAATGATGACATATATCGGGAATCTAATGATGCAATACTGAAATTATTGAATGCTACCGGAAAGCCTTCGGAGAAAATAAAGAAGAGATATTTGAATGACGACGAGCTAAGGGCTACTCAGTTGTATATATTACTCAA